>JAHHUM010002333.1:599661-789154 GCA_036173005.1 Crenichthys baileyi
TGACCTCCAGTTTGGGTCTGTTCAGGAGCTGTAACATAACAACAAGAACACGAGTCTTACTGCCATGAGTCGTCCTTGGAGGTTGAAAGCTCAATGGTTGGAGATAGGGGAGGCTGTTCATTTGAGAACTGGTGAGACACCAGATAAAGAGATGGATTAAGAAGTTGTTGTAGAGGAGGGAACCAAACAACCTAATTAAGCAAACCACCAGTGTCTTGGATGCAGTCAGTCAAGTGACACATGGCTGTGGAGTTGAGGCAGAGGCAGCGTTGTGATTAGCTAAGAGACAACTGGAGGATCTCTTGCAAGATCGTGTTACTGCCAGCTTTGACTGGCAAACTGTTGCCTTGGAGATGGCCTCCAGGTAACCTTTTGATGGTGTAAAGGTTCGACTGGGCACAGTCGCGTACGAGAGTGTGAAAAAGACAGTGTAACGGATTGGAAAAAAAAATAAAGGATATGGGTTCATCACTGATTAATGATGGTTATTCTGAATGTTCTGCAGATGAGCTGATGGTTTATGTCTCTGTCTGTCATAGCAAGAATTTAAACCATTGCAGGCCACAGTTTAGGATTAAACACTGAAAACTTGCTGCAAACTGACCTTGAGAATGACTGATATTCCAAACAGAGCATGACTGTGCTAAATGGTATAAATAATCTCACCATTTTCCCCCGCTGCTGCGCCGAGCGGGTCTCTCGCAAGGTGAAGACATTTCCACAGACTGAGATCTCTCTCCAGACTCCCGGTTTGGAGTCCTGCATAAAGCCATTGCGAGGGTGCATCACCAGCACGCCGTTGGTGGTCAGCCCGTCCATCTGTCCGTCGCATGTCTTCCACTTTGCAGCTTTCTCCTGATACGAAAAGTGATGTGGAATATCAAAGGTTCATTATGGACCCAAACCCCACATCTTTACATCAAGGAAGAGCTATTTGAACATTCTGTAGTAAAACAAACTGAATATTTTTATATAAGGAGTCAGTTTCTGTTCTTCTGAGTCGTGTGTGAAGATGAAAAAACCACTCACCCCCAGGAATATGTTCTTGGACGAGTCGAAGCCTGCAGCATAGATGCGAGCTGTGTAAGGCGGCGTGCGCTGGCACATGATGCGGCAGGCGAAGCGGGAGATGGTGCTCTGGACTGACTGAGTGTCTGAGTTACTCTGGCTGCCAGCCACCGTGTCCGTCACCACAAAGTCTATCGGACTCTCCGTGGATCGGCCAATCTGGTGATGAAGGAAGAGGTAAAAAACTAAGAAATCAAGGACATCTATGAGACAAATATTTTCATCTTTTCCCCTTTGGAGAAGCGCGGAATAATAAAGGCAATAAATATGCAGATACATCAGAATGTTTAAGCGGCAAAAAATGGGCTGATGCAGTAAGAAAGAATATTGAAGTTGACCTGTAATTCATCTGAATGTGTTGTATTTCTAACAGGATAAACTTGATTTTGTGCAGTTCTAACAGGCACTCTGTTGCCGCTGACAGTGACCTGCTGCCTCACCACTACTAAAATAACAACACAGCAACAACACCTTACAGTGTTAGTGCTAACTATGCAAAGAGCAGGGTAAATTTAGACAATGCTGTGAATACATTACAGATTACACCCCCACGGTCTGAATTTGAATATAGAGGTTTTGCATGTTTTGCCTTAAAAACCCACATAAAGACAGCCTAAAAGGAATTACTTGAAATCTACAGCTCCAAGCTGGACCTCAGGACATTTTACGAAGGTACGACTGCGTTTCACTTTACTCAGACACAGAAACTCGCTTCATTATCATCTCTTTTTGGTCGTTTTGTTCCCTTTTGTTTTTACATTTTTGAGGGTCTTGAGGTCAGCCAACAACGGCGAGATCAAACATCTATGAGAATCTGTGAATGTTTTTAGTCATAATAAAAACATAAGAGTTCTAAACCTTCAGCATGGACCCAAATGACCTAGGTGATCTGTTCACATGAATGGACTGAGGGCAGATTCAGAACAAACCAAAGGTGTGACTGATGTTCTGTGTTTCCTGACTCAAAGCTCACTGTATGATGTGAGCCACATGTTTATTAATATTTGCAAAACTGATTGTGAGTAATTATTTAGTTTTAGCATCGTACAATTGTGGCCTGATCTGTGGAGAGCATGTGGCAGGTAGCAAGTTTGACCAGTTGACCTGTTTTCTGCCACTTCTAAGGTCAACGATGATTGATAATAGAAATGCATGGAGAGATATATTCGCAGCTACAGTGGATAAATTTTAGCTTGATTGTCCCGATTAACGATTGGCCAGTCTAAGGTCAGCAACCTTTAAAACACAAAGAGCCGCTTTTACAATTGCTCCTGCTAAATAGTTTGTCTGTAAGCACAAATGGTTAAATTAAGAAACCAGAATTTCATATCTAATTTTAAGTTTTAGGGCTAAGAAAAAACATCAAATGTTTTCAAGGAAAATATCTTAATGAATATATTTATAAAAAGAAACAAATAAAGAGAAAAACCTAATTTACCTCAGAATGACAAAAAGAAAAACCAAAAAAGTGGTTTCCTTCTGCCAATCAGGCCATTCGATGGTGGGAATTCTGTGCATATTTAGCATGAAAAACATTTTAAAAATTGCTTTTTCTATTCCCTTTATGTTTATAAAAAATGCTTAGTTCTTCATGTGATAAGAGCTGCAAACCCAACTACGGTGCTTTGAAAGACTCACCTCTACTCTTTGGCTGTTGAATCAAATAAAGCATAACATCTCCATTTTCACAAATACATTCTTTTTTTATTATTGAACCTCATTTTTACATTTTCAATCTTTAGGCCAAAGTTAGAAAGAGCCACTGCAGAGGGCCTAAAGACCTACATGTGGCTCCTGGACCCCTTTTCTAGGCCGAACCTCAAAAATCCCATCAGTAAACAGAGCGGTACCTAAGCACTACCAGGGCGTGGTAACGGCACTGTTGGGTAAGGAGTTACTGTGAATCAGTGAAGCAGTGTATGTTCGCCTATCTCCAGCAGTCACAGGTCTAATTGAATCTTGCCGCATTTCTTTTAGAATCTGCAGCTCTTTATAATGTAAATGAAAACAGCATGTCATCTTAATCTTCACTCTCGTGTTTCGTAAGCCCTGCCCAAACCAGCTTTGTTTTAGAAATCCCAATTAACTGCTTTGTGTAATGAAGGTGGAAAAATAAAATAAAGGTCGTAAGTTGGCAGTAAAATTTCAGGCTCAGTGACAAAACCTGGGGCGTTTTACCTGGAACATATCAGTATTGCTGTCATGAGTGTACTCCACCACAACAGTCTGGGCCCGGGACAGAGTGTAAGAGATGCTGTGCTGGTCTTTGTTGCTTATGGCCTGATGGGATACAAGAAAGGAAAGATGGATGAGTAAATGGAGAGAAAGAGACAAAAATAACTGCAGATCATGTCACAATAATTCATTAAAAGATTGGAACACGGTTTGATAGAAAAAGAGGTTAGTTTACAGAGAACAACAGATTGCAGATGTGTAGTCACTAACTGGACCAAATCATAGACCACCCACATGGCTAAAAAGCACAATGGCTCTTCCAGATTTTTTGAGATGTTGCACATATTAGCCTGCGAGTTTGCTGGAATAAGAGTGTAGAGCTGTGTTCACAGTCAGCACACTGGTTACAGATGGTAAACCATAAAAAACCTGAAAGCTGTCCCTCATTTATTACCCTTCTCTGACCATTTAACAGTTTCAGAGGATTTCCGATGATGGAAACATGTGCTTCCCAGGATTTTGCAGGAAAACGCTCCTTTACCTTTCACTGAACCACTCACACTTATTCCTCTTAAAAACTTTCAGTGTTCCAGTTAAACACTGTGTAAAAACACCTGCCTGTATTCAGGGAGCTTCTCAATGTTCCTGTTTTTTAATAAAACAGAACAAACCTTTGGTGGAGAATCCAGATCAAGTGAAGTTTGTGTGTTTATGTTTCTGAGCAGTAATGTGCAAACGTTTTAGGCTGTCCCTAATTTTTTTCTCTCCAAGGAGCCATGCTTTTTTCCTCTTAAAGTGGTCTTTTTCTGTAGTTTTCCAGGCTTTCTGAATGTCTTCTAAAATTTGTCTTTGAACTTCTGATGCTCCCGGCCCACACATTTTGAAGGCAGTACCTGGCAGTTTGTGCTGGAGAACAAAGAAACTGGACAGATGGAAAACAAAAAGAGAAAAGTCAGGACTATAAATCTATCCATGGCAGATGAAACAGGAAAATACATTTTCAGAGTGTAGTTCTTTGGGAATAACCTTGGCGGAGCTAAAATCCTATTTTCTTCTCTCAAACTGTTATCTTTGGTATTTTTTATATAGATTCAACTAAAGAACCGGCAACAAATTATGTCTTTGACGTCTTCTGCTGGAAAGAAACTGCCTAAAGATCTAAGTTAAAACAGGCTCTTTGATAAGTTTTCTGCCTAGTGTCGACACAACGCTGGTTGGTTTGTTGAGGTTTTGAGGCTTTTTATGCTTGACTGATTCCCAGGTAAGATTCAGACGTCTTAGCGAACATCAAACATTTCGTTGAGAAAGCTAAACAACTTGGAATTGGCATTCTCACTGACTGTTGCCCAGTTAATATTTTACTCTTCAGTTATGGCACCTGATGTAGTTGGCGGTTCCACAGGAGGGAGGGAGGTCCCTGACCAGGCGCCAATCAAGAAGCCTGCCCCCTGGGCCTTGCTCAAGGGCTCGTAACTGGATCCATCAATCTTGTATTCTTAAAAAAAAAAAAGGCCACTGAATCGCACTTAGTCTGGCCTCTCACCCAGAACCAGTTTGCCATGGGAGACCCTACCAGGGGCAAAACTGCCCCAGACAACATAGCTTCTGGGTTCCTTGAGGCACTCAAACCCCTCCACCACGGTAAGGTGGCGATTCGAGGAGGGGACCGTCAGTCCAATGTCAGATTTAGGAGTTTCAATCCACTTTTGTCCTTGATGGAAAACAGCTGTTGAGTCACATCTATTAACAGGGGTTCAAGATGCTTACCAAAAGGAGGTGTTTTAGTCTGAAGGAAGAGGCTTTGGGGCAGGAGAGTAAATACCTCACGGCTGTCTTGGGTAGGCCTCAAAGCTTCCCCCCAGTGAGTTAGAAGAGGAAGGAAGCATCGGTGGATGGTTGGGTGTTTGGTAGTTGAATGTGTGGATGGACATGGTCAGTGTATGGAGAGAAAATGAGCAAAAAAGCAGCCAAAGACAAAAGAAAAGGTCTGAAAGCGATTCATTTTGCCTGTAAAACTTTAGACAAAGACCAGTTTGAAAGAGTAAAAAGAAAAGTCAGTTTCACTGGTAGTAAAAACAGGAAGAAGAAATGTCTGAAAACTTTAGGAATACAAGGAAAATTCCTTGAAAATTAACCTGAAACAAACATTACTAGAGATGCACTGAAAAGTCAGCTGGTGACTGCAATCGGACAGTTTCCAGCTTGATTTGTGACCGACCCATCTGGAACTCAGACAATTATCTTCTGATCATAAAAAGCACCATGCATAAGAGCTACCTTGTTGCGCTGACAGAAATATTAACTTGAATCGGATAGAGAATCTGTGGAGGAAGCTAAAGATCAGGGTGATGGCAAGGAGGTCTTCCAACCTCCAACCTTGGTGATGAGTTGTTCATCACCAAAATTAAATCATCAAAATCCCAGTGTAAACATGCAGAAAGCTGCTCAGCAATTATAAGAAGAGCTTTTTCTTTCAGTCCTTCATTTTTTTTTTTTTATTATTTAAAACAATTTCTATAAGAATCAACATTTTGCTGCCAGGGGTATGAATTCTTTTGGCTTTATCTGTGTCGCCATGTTTGTTTTTAACTGAAGGAGAAAAGGGCCTGAAGCTGCTGAATACAAGTACAAAGGTTACATCAGTTGTTTTCACCTTGGCTGCTTGTGGAGAGCAAGCGATGTGAACTGTGCTGGGCTTCACCCCATTCGCCTTCGGCCTCTTATAAAGTGCAAAGCGGCTTTTGCGTCGGCCTCGGTCCCCATTGGGCAGAGAACCATTGTATCTGCAAACACACACACACACACACACACAAATGTAAGCACACAAAACAACAGGGCGTTTATTGTCTAGGCAGCTGGATAATACGCTGGAATAATAGTCACAGTGGAAAATGCTTGAGGCATTTGCAGGCACTCACAGACATATCCACAAACTGGTGCTTATAGATTTCATGCATGCATTTTACCAAAAGCACAGCATGTCATTACAAACAACAAAGTCCTCCAAACATCAGACCAGGAAGGCTGAGAAAATAAATAGAGACAGAGTCATTTAGCCTCATATGTGTCTGAGGGAAGGAGAATAAACAGAGCAGAGTCTCTGGCCCTCAGCTACACCACGACTGTGCAGTCAGGGAGAGTTTATCATTTCTAAACTTCAGAATGAAAACTTTCAGAAATCATTCCTCATCACCATCAACTAGACTCTAGGCATTTTCTTAATTTCCAAATGTTTTTACCAAAAAGTGTTTAACTTCAGCTCTGACCATTGCAAAGTCAGATTCCTGTAGGAAGCAAAGCTTTACAAATATGCTGCATGTAGATTAACAACATCCAGAACAATAAGAAGTTCTGTTCTCATTATATCTCACTCACATAGCAGGACCCCCATATGAAATGAATGCAGAGAAGCTTTAAAGAACCAAAGTTCACACAAACTCATCAGGACATATAAACAAGTTATTCTTGGACTGAGTGGAATTATTGAGTAATTTTCCTCCACTGCTGATGCACAACTTTCTCTTCACTGTGTGTGTGTGTGTGTTTATTAAACTGCTTAACAAAATAAAGCCTAGTCATTTAGCTATGGCTAGAGGGCACAATGTGCGATATGGGTTGTTTCACATGCAGTTTCTTTTTGTCCGTGCAACAATTAAAGCAAACTATTTATTTTCTTAAGAGTCTAGGGCATTCTTAACAATGTCTTGGAGACAAAAATTACCAACCCTTTCAAACTAATCTTAAGTATCCTTTCTAAATTCTGCTGCATGTTCTAGTCTGTAAGTTAGGTTTTGTCCATTCTTTTGTTTAGTTCTAGATCTGCAGGTTCTGCAATGATATGTCTTTATTTCCTTCTAGCTGCATTTTGTTCGATTAGTATTTTCCTGATTCCTGGTTTTATTCTGGAAACCTTGTATCTATTGTTTTTTGTTTTTTTTGTTTTTGCTCTAAGTTTTTTTTAACACATGAAATCCAACCGGTTGCATAATTTTCTGGCTGTGAGACAGAAAAGCAACAGAAAGTAACATGAGGAAAACATTTCTTAGTGCTATTTTTTTTACCAATGCTGGAAGTTTGGTGCATTTATGTGGATCCTCATGATGTATGTGAAATACTGGAAAAATTGGAAAAATTTGATGCTAATGTGCTAACAAATTAAGGATCTCCTTATTTGTTAAACCGATGCTAAAGTATTCGTTCACAACATTCCTCATTTTAACACATAGAAGACTGTTTTTTTGTAATAGTTCTCACAAAAATTCTGCCTTTATTCTCATAATTTTCTGACTTAATTGTCACAATATTACCACTTTATTCTCGTAATTTCCAAGAAAAAAAAATTCACTTAGCCTGGCCCTAATACTCCATCATAGAAAGCAGCTTAAGAAATCTCGAGCGCTTTTTCCAGGTTCAGTCGTCTGCTTCAGTTCATTACTGGAGCTCTTTACCTTTTTTTCTACTTTGAACTTCTCTTTTGTGGATTTTCTGTTTGAAGTAAAGATCAACTTGGTTGAAGCACACATATTTTTGAGAGCTACATAACACATATTTTGTTCCCATTTCCATTGTAAATAATTCACAACAAATTTGTCTCCTAGTACCATTAAAGGCAGCTCAACCAAGGGTGGTACATGTACCACAGCTTGAGAACTGTAGTCAGAGACTACCGCCTATTCTGTGATCTTAAGCCAAAAAACTAACTTTGCATATTAAAATGTCTTTTTCCACTACTTACAGGTACATCCTAATAAAGTCAGACGGAAAAATGACTAAAATGACTTAAGACCAAAAACGAGTGGTATCAGAGAGAACATGAGTTACAAAAGAATCCTTGATCCAGCACTGCTTTAGCAATGCTCTGGATTGTTTGCTTTTGAATTTTACTGTAATTAATGTCGACATTATTGCTACCTGCTGACACAGTAAATGTTCTACAGCATTTTGGACTGGAATGCCACAGTCTCTAAAAATGTTGTGGGTCTGAAGCTAAAAAGTTCATGCATAGCAAATCTAAGCATCGTATTAAAAAAACTTTTGTAGCAGAAAACTAATAATTATGGAGTTCCCAAAAACTCAGGAGATCTCCACTTACCATTTCCATGAGCTTTAATTTTGGGTATAATGAAGAACACATTAGTTATGTCAAAACAAGTATTCAAACCGAGTGGTAAAATGGGAAAATGTCCTCATGCAAGAGTACTTGTCATGTGTCAAACTAGTATGGCTGGAACGTGTCTTTGGCCAATCTGAGCCTTGATTCATCGCCCCCCCCAAACCCCCACCCCCACCCCCACCCCCAAATTTGGGTCCAGTAGAGGTAGCTCAGGCATGTTGTGAGGACGCCCAGCCTAAGGGCTAAACTCTGAGTGAGCCGAAGCACTTAAAATCAAACAACACCGCGATGATTTGTATGTAACCATGGTGAGAGATCAACGTTTGGGAAGAGTTGTCATGGCAAGAACGTAACCATGGGGAAGTTTAGCCTGTATCCATAGAGGCCGGGGCGGACTGCTGCAGGCAGTTCAAAGACAGGCTCTCGTGGGAAGCAGTACATGTATCCAAACTTTCCCGAAAGTGGAAGGGCCTGAAGGTTAACAAGAAATTAGTGCAAGTCTATGAGTGTGAACCTACAGGCTGTTCATGCTCATGCAGTGGGGCAGAACGAACAGCAGCTAGGGCTTACTCTGCTGTATATGCAGCAATGTGTCCCAGAATAGCCAATAATCTTATGAAAGTGTGCTTCCTTCAGACACAAAAGACCTAAAGCCAACTATGCAACAATATGTAACTACTGAAAAAACAAAAGACAGACTGGGTAAATGCTGCTCATGCCTGACTCCTTGTCAGTGTCTGCTTCGATCTGTTAAGATGACAAAGATTTTACACTGAAGGCACAGTCCGCTCAAATTTATTTTTAAAATATACTTTAAAGAAGTTAAAATGACAAACAAGCTTTAATTTCTCATATACTTTAAGACTGTTCTTTCTACTTGTAAATCTTCAAAAAACTAAAAAACTCTCTTAGATGCAACACATGATGCTTAACAGGATTCATCTGACTGGCATGAATAAAGGGACAATTGCATGAACATCTCTGTCGAGTAATCATCATATGTTTTTTACTATTCACATTGATAGTTTGAAAAAAAAAGTTAATAATAATAGTTAAGTTAGCTTTAGCAAACATTTTGGCACTGTTCTTTTTGAAAAATCAGAGTACAGATAACAGAAAGCAACATGGATGATGACAGCGAGGAGTATTTCTAGCGATCTTATGAGATCCATCAGCACCTGGGAGAGAAGCAGCACCTCTTGGTGCCCAAACAGCAGGAGTTGCCCAGAACTTCTTGGTCAGCACAGGGGCGGAGCCAGGGGTGGCCAGGGGTGGCCATGGCCACAATAAGCCAATCTTTGGCCACCATAGCTGCCACCCCAAGTGATTTGTTGTTTCCATGGGAACATAATTCACTAGCAAAGCCCACCTCCGGAACAAGCAGTTCCCCTCTAAAACAGATGGTGGCAGCAGTAATGCTCTCAACCAGTAACACAATAGAAGAAGTGGTTTTGGTTCACGTTCACAAGATCATAAAGGCAGCAACTACAGAAGGACTTCGTGGAGCACGGTACAAGTTCTCTCTCATTTTCCTCTGCTGCAGAAGAGGTCAGACTAAGTTGACTAAGAGGTCAGTTAAGTTAAAAAGGCAACAACATTTATTTACTTTCCTATCTTAATTTAAAATAAAATAAAAATAAAAATGGTTGGTTTCCTATGAAAGAGAAAAAATGAGACAACGTTCACTATCGAGTTATGTGCACTGCACATAACTGCAAATGTGAAAGGGCAATGTGTGTATTATGTGTGTATATGTTAGCTCATAAACAGCCTCTGAACTAACATAAGTGGAAGGGACCTCTTTTCTCTTTTTCTTTTGAAAGAGAAATAATGTGCCCAAGTGCTGTGCACCATTTTTTTTTTATTTAAGGACTTTTCCAAAAACGCTGTAAACAGTTTCATGGTGTAACTGCTGTTTAGAAGAAGAAAAAAATGCAGTTTTATTATTATAAGTTAAATTAAGGTGAATTATCCACATTAATGATATACTAACATGAAAGATGACTTGTTGAACTAGTTTTTGTGTATTTTTGTGTTGTTGAACGTCTCAACTAAAGATCATTTGTGAATCATTTTGTCTTTTGATTCCAATACATTACCTGTGACAATTTAATGTGGTCAATGGGTCAAGGTAAGTGCTGTTTGTGAGCAGGTCCTTGTGTGTGTGAAAAATACAACATACGTTTTTTCCACTTCCATCAGTTCCACATTTTTCTGCTGTTCAACACGTATTAAAGTAGAGATAATGCAGCTTAAGCAAATCTAAATGCTAATTATTACATATTTATACATTAAAGAAAAATCCAACACCTATATCAAATATGTTTGCTTTAATTATGTATTCAAGGCTCTCTGATCCACTGATCCTGCCTGAAAGGAGCAGGTTTTCATTAAGATTTACCAGCATCTACACCCTTATGTCATTCGGTTGCTAAGGTGCAGTAGCTGGTCACCCTCATGAGAAGTCCAGTGCTAATCTGAAATGTTTACGGCCACAAAGATCTATGCACCTTGTACAATTCTGCTTTTCGTGTCAGTTCCCATTACCCAGTGAGGGTTTATATTGCTGATGGGTTAATGGGTCTTGTTTAGCACAGCAATGGAGCCGTTTCCCTGCAGTAGGTCAGAGAACTGGGGTCATGGTTAGGGGTTTAACTTCTATGATTGAACCCTTTAAAGTATAAAGAGCAGCTTTACTTTCAGCTCAGAATGGGTGACGCCTCTTGTTGCAGGGCAAAAAAGTGCCCCTCTCAACCCTTTTCAGAAGAAAAAAAAAAGGTTGGCCTGACCTAGAATGAAGAACTATGGGCGGAAAAAGCACAGCAAACGGAAAACTGGGGTTCTCCCTTGTAAAGGCATGGAACTGCGTTTACTGCTTAATGTGTATTTTCCACAGGGGAAAATATCCACGGTCAGCTCTCCCTGACAATGCTGCTCCAGCACAACCCAGAACAACAAATTTTGAGTCAGCTGTGACACCGAGTGTCTGTGTAAGACATGAAACAGCGTCCGCACAGAGACCTTCCAACACTTATCTGTGGAGTGGGTTTGTACTGGGAGGATAGTGGAATATCTCTTCGTATAAACAGGGGACAGACTGCGGAAGTCTGTCACAGCTGTTTGAGTGTTTGTGTAAGCTTGCTGTGAAAAGTCTTCTGTGCTGAAGAAGCAGGGTGGAGTGGAGGGTTTTCTCCAACTTGATTAAAAAAGAAGAAAACAGACATCTGACAAAAGAACGTTGTTCTGATCATATCCAATGCTGCGATCTCATCTTGCGCTGGGTTTAATTTCTTCTGCAAAAATAGCTGTTCTGGTTTAGAGCATGACTGTGCAACAGAACAAAAACATCCCCAGTGTGTGTGTGTGTTCCTATGTGAAAAACGGTTCTTAGTTGATTCCTTGGTATCCGTCCAACTGAATAGAAGCCTATTCTGCTAACTTGATCGAACAAACCCAGGGGGGTCGCCACACCCAAATTTGTTATGAAACAGTTGTTCTTTTGCTGCTCTTGTCACTGCACACCGGAACATCTTGGTCCTACTGTGTAAACAAAGGAACAATGCAAAGGCATGTCCGCTATACTCACACTGTTGTCCCATTTATTGTTCAGACGGAGTCTGTATCAGGGTAATTCAGCTGTTTAGTGAACAAATGTCATTAAAGCTCCCATTTTAGCTACTTTCTGATACACAATGTGTGCAGCTGTTTTATTTGCTGCTTTCATTTTCCATCACTGTTACAGGCAATCAGTGGAGCTCTGAAGTTACATGGTATATGTTTGGAGTCTTGATTTGCAATCTAAAACTAATATACAAAACTTATTCTTTGTAGATATTGGTGATATTTATATGAAATCTGGCTGCTAACGACATTTCTCATCACCTCTAGTCAACATTATAAACTACAGGAACACAGAAATCTTTTAGATAAGCAACATTTGTAATTTGGGCCTTGGCAGGAGGGTTGTCATATATATCATATATAATATATATATATATTATATATATATATATGTTTTAGGCTGTTCTGAGAGATTTGGCTGGGAAATTATTGTAAAAATAATTGTCAACAATAAACTCTTAATGGACCAGGTCTACAAAACTAATATGATCATTGAAATAATGTTAAACTATGTTCAAGATCTAGTGATGACTGTCGTTAAAGGGAAGTAGCTGCACCGTTCTAAGCTGCTATCATGAGGGCCAGATGCAGATGCATGTAGGTCCCTACTTTGATCCTGTACTTCATTTCTTACTTTGAAGAAAGACATTCTTCAGTTGCCCTGATAAAGAGTTGTTGTCAGGCTGGCCAGCAACACTAAAATCATTGGTGTGGCAGCATTTTGGCCACAAATAAGTAATGAATGATCTGTAAGCACAGAGAGAAAAGCAAAACTGACTAACCTGCAGTTGCTGAGGTTAGGAAGCTACAAAGCAGATTATTTGGGCACTGAAGTAAAGACCTATTTCACAGCTTTTTAAATCCATGAAATTATTAATTCTATTGTGAACAGAGATTCATAAAACACAGCCTGAAAGATAAATAAACAACATCACTATACTTGTCAAAACATATAAGAAGGGAGCATGTTACATCCTGACGCCAGATTCTTTAAGATAGTAATGAAATGGGGGATTCTTAGTTCTCCCAAATATATTGCTAATATATTGCTTTGCCTCATTACATCTCTATTTATTCCTGCAAATTTACTAGTAGTAAAACTGTTTAGTTTTAGCGAACCCTAATAATATTAATACAAAGTTTTCAATAAGCCTGTAGAAGTAACTGAGCTAAGATGCACAGCAGCAATGTATTTCTGTGTTTCCAAGCATTTTTAGAGCAAACTATAATCAAAATGTAAGAGGAAAGAAACAAAATACAACACAATTTAAGGAATTCTTGTGTGTAAAAATGTTCTGTTTTTTGGTTCCAATCTACCAATCTTGTAGGACTGAAATAATCCTCATGTGTACAAAATTATAACTAATAGAGAGCAATCTTTCATATGAGTTAAATTGTTTTGTCCACTTTACTCCACCCTGCTGCTCCTCCAATATCAGGTTGGGTTGTTTAAATTTCCTCACTTTTTACCATTAGAAATGACAATAAAATTGTAAAACTGCACTTTTAAGTGTATAATAGATGACTTCATTAGTTTTTGCCTACCCCAGCACAATGAGCTCCCCGTACTTCACTGGCACTTTGGTGGACGAGGTTGTGGAGATGTTTTCCTGCTCCGGGGAATACATTGGACCCTGCTTACTGAGGCTTGCAGGAAGAGGCAGGAAGGGGTAAGGAGAAAAAGGGGGAGAAAGGGGGAGATGCTGATAAACTGGAGCAAGAAGGGGAGAGGAGGAGATGGAAGGGGAGCGGGGTCAGCTGAGCCTTAGCTCCAGCCTTTCATGCTCCATGTGTTCGTATGTCGCAGCACCACTTATCCTGCCCTATAGACACAGAGAAAAAATACAATATTAGCTTTCTTTTAATTTACACTGACATCAAAGGAAGAAACCCAATTACACTGATTAATATTTTGGATTCCAAATATTAAAATATTTAGTGTGGCATTAACAATTTCACCAGAATCAAAAAATGACTGATTAACCAGATTTCGGATTTTTAGTCTATAGATTATGCATTTATTGACTGTATACATTTTCATTACGTGGTTGTTTTGTGTGTTACATCTTTTAATGGCCACTTGGTTTCTTTATGGAAAAATATTTTATGTATAAACACATTTTTTTAATGATTTTTTTCATAAGAAAGAAAGGATTCTGAACAGAAAATACGTTAACTATACTTGGTTTAACGCCACACCAGTAGCTTTGACTCACTGCTGCTCACTGCGTTACAATGCTAACCGCCCAATATTTACACAAAATACAAAATTTCAAAGATATAATCAAAAGTACAGGGCCTGTCCAAGGTTGAATGCGGCCCAGAGCCTACCAGGCAACACAGCACCACCCTATTTAGTTGTTTACATGCAAGTCGTCTAGTGCGTCAAACATGTATTCCTTAAATTGACTGCATGAAAATCATGTAAATCAGTTTGCATTATTTATTAAGTAAATTTCACAGTAACTTGAGATAAAGTGTTTCAGAAGATGGATGCTCTAAATAAACATCGGAGATTAGGTTATTTTTGTGTTTCTTTGTATAAACAATATTTTAAAACAGACTCAAATGAGTCAGGAAAAGAGCACCAACTTTGATCGTGTGTGTTTACATTGACATACAGAAAACTGTCAGTTATTATTACGCCGAGATTATTTTGCAGAGAGTGCATGAAATGTAACTCAAGCTCAGAGAAAAATAACTGCAGAACTCGCATTAAGTTAAAACTAAACTTTGCATGTTTTCGCACAGCACAATTGTCAAGTCTATTAATCTTAAATAAATGTAAATATTATATTTGTTACCTGAAATTAGTTAAAAGTTTAAACATGACAACAAATGACAAAGAAACAAAGGTTCTGAGTTATATCCTGATGCTCTCTTCCCAACTACTCAAAGGGTGCCCCCTGCTGCCTTGGGGGAAACAAGAAGTGGCTCAGTTCGCTTTGACTCTATCTCAGTTTGATCTGGTCTGGCTCCAATCTGGAAAATAACTTTTTCTTAAAAATAATTTAATTTTGTATCTAGGCCAAGACTGTTTCAAACATGGCTATAAACAATCAAACACAAATAAATGATCAGACTTCGAATAGACATCTCAGCCTGGAAGGAAATGAGTCTGTTTTTGGCACCGCAGCTAATTTTATACAAAATATGCTCCGAAATCAACTACTTCATCACCTGTATGGTTAAATAACAGAGTTGGCTCCCTAAAAATGTGATAAAACACCAGATTTTAGGAAAACATCCAACACCCGATAATTATCGGCGAATGTTGCCAAAAACATACAGGAAGAAAAATGTAATCATTATTTCTATCTCAACAACAAGGTTTTGTTGAAAAAGCTGCTTCTGGTTGCTGTTTTGGCAGTAAAACAACTTAGCTGTAGTTTTTTAATAACTTGACCACCTTACCACCTCTACCTTCTAAAACCTTTTGTGTTTCATCAAACAACTAGCGTCACCAAATATAGTACCGGCACAGACAGCCTGAATGCAAAGCGACTAACATTTATTGCAGTTTTAGCCGTTCTTTACAATAACCCTATTGAGAACACTGTTACTGCGATAATGATATATTAGTGACATATGTTGCAACTGTTTTACCTTTAAGTAAGCAGATGGCTTCAAAGGTTTATTATAGAAGAACTATAGTAAGTTTTTGAAGCTGTTTTGCTATTGCTGTTTGAGTCATTCTCTGACGTAAGTATTTATGCACAACTTTCCGTACGCAGGAAATCACAGAAAGGAGAAATGAGGGCATGAGAAACAGAAGGCGATGGACTTCCTGCTGCAGGTTTCTGAAACACATCAACATGGATTTAAGTTTAACTCGTGACCTTACTGTTACATCTCCCCCTTTCTCCCCCACTCACTTGACGGAAAAAAGAGACAGATTTCTTGTACAAATTTCAAACTATCTTTCGATGCAACAACATCATGACTTCACTTGCAGCCAGTCAGCAACAGGAGAAGCAGAATATCTCTCCTACAATTCCCAGAGTGCCCATCTGTTGGGAGTATCCACCAACACAAATGCACGAGTGTAGGATGTAAAGAGTTTTTATGATGAGTGAGGATGGGTATGGGCAGGAAGAGTGATGTAGTCCCACCCGACTGAGTGGGAGAAGTTCAAGCAGAGGCCCTCCAAGTAAATGCATCCGACAACTAAAGTCCAGATTCATCTGGACGGACTAATTATCTCAGTACTTGATATGCATTAAAAACCACAATAAACTGTGCTTTTAAGTGAGAACTATGAGGTATATACAACGTGGAACAAGGTTCTATCAGCACCAGCTGTTCTGGTCAGACACACATGCTTTTATTAAATATTACTGTCTGAAAATAGAACAAAATCCTTCAGGTTTTCTTCAAGTTTAATTTTTTGTTTGTATACATTTATTGATAAACATAATTATTCTTGTTAAATCAAATTCAAACAACAGAATACAAAAATATTTGGAAATCATGATTTCAAACTTCATAGAATAGAATACACATTTCAGCCAATTTCCAGCCAATGTAGGTATTCAAATTAAAACAATACTAACAATAAAGTTTAATCTATGCACAAATATACATTAATTTTATTCAACATGAAGTGTAACTGTAGAAATGTGCTAATAAATGTGATGGGGGGATGCAGAGTATAAATTACTTACAACATGTATGTTTTTGCACCATGCAGTTAACTGCAGATTGGGCCATTCTTTAGCTATAGATTGTTAGCTATTATTCATTATTTCCACTACAGGCATGACAAACAGAACATGCAATGTCTATAAAATCAGAATTAATGTCTCGACATAGCCTGTGCAACAAGTCTGAAAACCCAACATAAGGCAAAATCCATTAAATTGCATCTCTTGAACTCCCTTCTGAAGGCTGCCTCTTCGATGTTGCATAGAGGGTGGAGCTCCCAATTTTTAAGTAAGTGACTAGAGCATGTGCTCTAATTATCGAGGGATAATTCTCAGCCGCCCTGAGAAGGCTTACTCTGGGGTGTTGGAGAGAAGGCTCTGACTGATAGTCAAGCCTCGGATTAAGGAGGAGAAATGTGTTTTTTGTCCGTTCCATGAAACAGTGGACCAGATATTAGCCCTTGCAGAATTGCTGAGGAGGTCATGGGAGTATGCTTCTCTTGTCTACATATGTTTTGTGGATCTAGAGAAGGCCTACGACCGTTTTCCCCAAAGCACTTTGTGGGGTGCTGCAGGAGTGTGGGGTATTTGGGTGGCTCTTAAGGGCTATCCAAGCCTTGTATGCCCTAAAGCGTGCACCAGAGTAGTTTGCTGTTGTGTGTGAAGCAGCCAGGTGACTTAGCTCTTTCAGGTCTGAGGCCGTGGTTCTCAAGTGAAAAAAAGTGGTTTACCTCCTCTGGGTTGGGGGCCAGTCTCTGCCTCAAGTCAAGGAGTTTAAGTATTGTGTTTTCTCGTGTGATGGTAGGATGCAACAGGAGATGGACAGACGGAATGGGGTTTTGTCTGCAGTAATGCAGGCGCTGCTCCAGAAACAAGTGGTCGAAATGAGCTCCCCCCCCGGGGTGGAAGGACTCAGTTTATCGATAGGGTGATGAGCTAAGGTGGGGGAGCTCAAAGTACAGCCACTGCTTCTCCACATTGAAAGGAAACAGTTGAGGTGGTTTCAGCATTTCATCAGGATACCTCCTGGGCACCTCCCTTTGGAGGTTTTCAGGGCCCGTTCCACTGTAAGGAGATCCCGGGAAAGACCCAGAACTCGCTGGAGGGATAATATATCCGTCAGGCATGGGAACGCCTTTGGATCCCACAGAAGATGTCACTGTGGAGAGGGATGTCTGGGGTTCCCTCTTGGACCCACGACTCTATCTCAGATAAGTGGAAAACAATGGATGGAAGGATGGATGGATGGATGGAAGGATGGATGGATGGATGGATGGATGGACTGCCTTAAATTTTTGTTGTTTTAGAATAAGAAAAATGTGAGAATATGGCAGGTAACAGTGTTTGCTAATGAATACACCACATAACCCAACTCAAAAAGGGTAAATTTAGAAAGTATCTAGTGGTTCACTTTTAGAATGTGAACACTTAGTGCTGTACTGTGTGAGTGAATCTGAAAGGTTCCCACACAGACACAGGAAGTTACAGCATGTTTACATTAGCAACTGCTTTGTTTTTAGGTTGACCAAGTTTGATACAATCTCAGGAGAAGAGTTTTGCTTGGTCTTGTGATGCTAAAATGTTTCAGTCTGCAAATTGTCTGAAGGAGGAAGAGTATTACCACGAGAACAAGATAGTATGACAGGACACAGAGGGCAAAACACTAAGTTTAGGGGTTGATATTTCTTTATCCTTAATGCTAAAAGTTATTTACAGTACATGTTAAATATACATGTAAACATTTCACATTGGGTGACCTTACTAGTAACAATCCGGCTAATGTCCTGGTGAAAGATCTGTTGATCTCAACATACCCTTATTATGACAGTTAGAAGACAAAACACATGCCAGAGATGGTTTGAAAACTACACCTCAGTACCTGAATCTGAAAAGATGTGGGAAAGACACCAGAAAGTACAAATGTATGATTGCTATCTTCTTACATATACTGTATACATTGTAAAATTTTATGTAATATTAAATCTTGCAAAAAAACTACAACCATAAACCAGAAAAAAGGCCTGGGACCAAAAAAATATGATTTTCCATCATTGAATTTGAAAACAATTTTTTTTGCTTCAGGAGTCCGGTCCATTTGGCCTAAAAGAGGTTTTTTAAAATTTACATTGGGAAAGTCTTGGGTTTTTCTTTTCCGAAGTTATTTCTCGGTAAGTGGTTCAGAAAAAAACGAAGAAGGAAAGTGGTTTGAGATTTATGTTACATCACTACCCTTAGAAAAAAAAGCAGCATCTATTTTCACCCTCCGTGCGGTATACCATTACATCTAGCAACTGTTTACTCATTTTTGTCAATCTTTGACATCTTCAGATATAAAGGCTAATTCAGCGCTCGAGACAAGAGAGCAGAATGTGATACTGAATTCACAAGAACAAGATGATTTTAGTAATATTTTGGGAAAAACTAGGAATCTCTCTCCTTTTATTTTCACAAACAGATTACACAAATCCCAAACAACATTTTATGGTTTTCATGCTTGTCTAATTCTAAGGTACGTTTAATACCAAAAGCTATGAAAATAAACAAATAGATCTCATGAATCTCAAACTGTGTTTTCGAGAATCTCTCGTCAAACTGTCACGACTCTACCTGCAGAGGCTGAACAAATAGATCTAATTTTCTCTTCCTGTTAAAAGGAACTTGTGAAAATTGCTCAGTATGAAGGATTGCTGCAATCTGCAGGGTTTCCTTAGATAGAAAACTTGTTACTAATTAGCATAGTAAAACTAAATTCGACTGCATTGCATTATAACCATGATCTAATTGCAATGTATGTAATTCAGTTTAAATATGTTTATATGATTGTACTGAAATGACTATAGATGTCTGCATATGAACTGGATCTGTTTTGTAGTGCCTTGAGATGGCATTTATTGTGGATTATTGCTATACAAATAAACTGAATTGACAATTTTATCTGTGTGTTTGTGTTTGTTACCTGATGAGGCCCATTTTCTAAAAATATACTACGTAGCGAGGACCCACTGCTAATTGTGGAGACCAAAGCCTGGTCCCCATGGGGGAAAATGCTGTTGTTGGGTGAGGGTTATGTTTAGGACTAAGTTGTTAATTAAGTTTAGGTTAGGTTTAGGGTTAGGTGCGTACTAGTAATGGTTAGGTTTAGGGTAAGGGACAAGGTTAGGCCATAAACTGAATGAAAAATGAATGGAAGTCAATGCAAAGACCCCATAGTATGTGTGTGTGTGCATGTAAGTACAGAATGATCTTGGTGATATTTGAACATTTTTCTTTAAATCAGTGTAGATATAAAGATACACTCTACCAGTCATACACTCATATACTCTTCCAGACTCTTACAAACGGTCTCCCAGTCTCTCTCCAGGTTGTGTGAAGTGGTAACACAGAGTTTTATCACTTGTTTCACATGTGATCTATTTTTAAATCATACAGTTGAGAATGGAGCAATGAGCTATTCTCCTCTTAGAACAAGGTGGAGGTGAAACAATTAGTAGCACACAGAGATAACACCATTGTTTAACGCATTTAAATTGAAGCCAGTTCTTCGTTAGCTGCATCTTAAAGAGCTTGTAACTGAGTTCAGCAGATGGTTGGGGGAGGGAAGAAACACCTTAACTGCTTCCCTTACAGAAACGACTTAATCCCACAAAATCCAACTTAGTAAGAAAAGCATGCAGCTCTATCAGTGGATCTATGTGACATAATGCATTGCCCTCTGTGCATGTATAAGTTTGTAGATGCTCTAAAGTGCATATAGGGGCATGAATAGAACTGTTAGCCGACTTGCCAGGAATTGATCGCTTGTATATGGATCCAGACACTGTAGGAAAAAGATTAATAGACCAGGCTGCCGTGAGTCCTTTACCGAACATGTGAGCAGAATGCTTTAACGCCTTTTTGTCTACGTTCTCGTTAAGGAATACAAGTTCTTTTCTACATTTCAACTTTATTTTTTAGGAAACACTAAAAATAAAATCCACATCCCACTGAATCTGGTTGGTACTGAGGTTTATTCCCAGCAAGAGCTTCTTATATTGAGATCTGTTGTTACATCTGGAAATACTCCAGCATACTGTCCAGTTGGGGAGCACAGAAGAAATCCCACTAACACCAGGTTACATTGATGAGCCTAAGGTCAATGAATGTATGGAATGTAAAGTAATACGCTGATCAGGAGAAAAGAACACCAGGCATGTAAAACCTGAGAGAAATTAGTTACTATAGATCAATGTCCACACAAACAGAAACTCCTAAAGCTAACAAACATATAGGCCAAGACTGAAGCTAACAGTTTACTGAGAGTATATCCATAAATTAATTACAATAAAAATCTATAAATTGAACTTTTTTTCACCTGTGATGATGATTATTAAAATAAGTCATCTTACTAAGGTCATAAGACAGCCCACAATAGTTGATTAAAGGAATTCAAGGAACTATGCCTTCTGATTATTAAAAACAGGGAAAAAACACCAGAGAAATCTACTTTATGGCTGTTACATGTTGGGTGTGTGTATACAGTTTCTGTAAAGTGTGTCTGACGAAGCCCTGCAGATCTGGATGACACTAGAGCCCGTTGTGGCCACTAGCCAACTGCTGCTAAGCTACAGAGACACACAAGGCTGCAACAATCGAGCCGGAGCTCAGAGAGGCTGACTTTGCAGGCAGAGGTCACAGATTGTAGCAGCAAGCTGCTGACAGCACAGAGAGCGTCCTTAAACCTACAGAGCACTTATGCAAGCGACAGGAGGAAACACCTCGATTTATGGAATCGAGGTGAAATCATTCAAGAAAGGAAGCAGCATGTGTTTATTGATTCGCCAAGCCAACCTGCAACCCTGTCCAACTATCCTGTTTAGCACATCAACACAAATGCTGCATTCAAGCACCAAGTTCACTTTCTTCACTGGGCTGCAGTCCTGTGCAGTGATTTCATGTTGACTTTAAAGGCGTACATAGCTTGAAACGGTACAAAATGAGCTCAAGTAGGGTGCAGCTTCAAACCAGAGTGAACAGAAGTTGCATACGTTTTCAGAAATAAAATTACTTTTTTAGAGTTTGGTTGCAGATTTCTGATCCCCAGTTTTGGAAAAAGATTTCACCTGCCGATACTGACTTTAGCTGGTTGGTTGTCTTCAAGAAAGAAGGTTGACAGCTTGTGAGCCGTCTGTAACTGTTAATACTGGAATTGGAGGCAATGCCTCTCCAAGCATGTAAAAACAGGGTCTTACTAATATTTAAAAATAAACTAAATTATTACAGTGTTGACATTTGAAACTGATTTTAACATCCAAAATTGGCATGATTAACTTGGTTGGCATTGCCATCAACAGACCTTAACTCTTAGACTTCCAACATTCATTAACTTAGGATTCTCCATGACAGAGGCGGAAAGCTCAAATGAAAAGAAAACAAGTTTGCTCTACTCTACCTTCTGCTAGTGTCTTGTTCTCATTTTCAAATAGCAGCTGGAATGTCTGGCCGACATGGACGATATGGTTTCCTATTAAAGAGCTTCTTACAGTGTTTGTGCTTGATCTGAAGTCACTTTAAACACCACACAGACAGTGAAAAAGATTGTTTGTGTGTACTCCCTTCAGTAACAACTTCCACACAAAGGCTGTCATGGTTAGTATGACCTGTTTACGATTGGCTGATCGGCAGTCAGGGTGGGTCAAGCTGAAAAAGGAAAAAAAACAATTTCTAGATGTATTTCTAAAAACAATTAATTAAGATCCGGGACAAAGAGGGACTCTAATACAGAGCTCTTATGTTAATGGTAAGGTCTGCAGTTTGTGATACAGAAAAATAAGTGTTTTATGTTTTTGGCTCAAGTGACAATTAATTGTGAAATAACCTTTAAACCAAATATGATGATTTTATGAACATTGGAGGCAATGATTTCTTCCGGTTATGTTATAGCAGCTGTATCAGACTTAAAAGAACCAGCTCAAACATATATAATCAAAAACAACAGTGCTGCAACAACAACGTTTGGCACAAAATTCACACAAAATAATTACAGAATTTCTAAATGTAATGTATAACACATTATCATCTACTGAATCACTAAGATGCAACAAGCTTTGGAGAAAGTAATGCCGCAGCATGTGGTTTAGTTTTTGGATTTTGTACCAGCAATGGTTTAAGAGCTTAAAAGTGTGATCCTAAAAACAGGAAGATAACAAACCTGATCATTTACAAGCTAAATAAAAAAGTTCACTCATCTTTGATTTAAAAAAAATATATATATATATATTTTGTTATCAAAGATTAGTGAACTTATATATATATATACAGTATGTATATATTACATATGTTGGCACCCAAAATTATTTGTTTTATTTTTCACAATATGTTTGCAAGAAACAGATTCACAGCAAACATTGACAGAAACAATGAGAACAACAGCTGGACGAGAACAAATCCAGTGTCTCCTACATGGTTATGATCTCCATTACTGGAAAGCGAAGTATCCTTGTGTTAGAGTGGGTCAAAAGATCAATAAATAATTACAGATGCTTGGAAGAGGCTCAGCGGTGATATGAGTCTGGCTTTCTGGACATGCAGAGAGATTCAGGATGAAACGGGCCTGCATCTGTGTAAGAACTACAAAACACAGGATGTGAGATCTAAATATAGCAACATTTTTGATTTATTAAAGCCTTAAAGTTAGTGCTTTGTGTATATTTTATTTCCTATTAAAAGACATTAAGGTTGGATTTGATTCAAAGATTGGATCTAACATCTGTCACTTCGTTTTATCAAAGTTTTTAACAAATTGCCGTCTGTAAACACACAATTTAACTTGCTTAATGACAGCTAACTAAGCTGCCGTCTCATAAACATCTGTAGAAACCCACTGGTGACGAGTTCACTTACTTGAGCTTCAATATATCACTCAAAGAGCTACTGAAGTTCTGCCTGCTGAGCTGAAATTTGGCATTATTTAGCACAATCTGAGCTGAGGGCGGATAAGGGTTGTGTAAAAAGCAAAAATCTGAAGGAGGAAAAAACAAGCTCATCTGCAAACTTGTGGCTGCTGTGATCTCTCTCAGAGCCCTTTATGAATAAGCCCAACAGATATCTAATCATCCCGGTATTGCTGGCTTTCACCACATCCTCACAACATAGCGGGTTTAAGGCATCTTACACCTTTCATGTCACCGTTGTGAGTCGTGATGACACGAGGCTCTGAAGCTCCCCAGCTGCTTCGTGCTGAGCAGCAGAAATCGCTTCAAAAGCTCAAGGCAACCACTTTCCAAAACCAGAAAGTGTAGCTCGTCCCTCCTCTGCACTCTTTTCATCTCTGCGTCCCATGACTGCCGGTTTGTCTCCGCTATTATGAGCCATTGATGAGAAGAGATGGGCTTTATTTTTTTATCTACACATGCTAAAGCGAGCGCGTCATATTCCCGGGCTCCCTGCCCACAGCTCTCTTCAAGGCTGCTAACAAGGAAATAAGAGACAGAACAAGACGTGAAAATGTACTCTTCTTCGGTCGATCCAGAACGGTTCTTGTGAGATTCTGATTATGGATCTGCAAACAGTTCACCTGGAGGTGTGTCCTTGAAAACAAACATGTGTTTCAAAACCGTGAGTCTGGGCTAATTGAACGCATTCACAGCACAAAGTGTAATGGAAAAAGGTAGAGACGGATGGAAACAGAGGCCAGAGCGGACTTCCAAACACACTGCCTCTTCTAACCCAACAATCAGCAGCGATGTAAACAGCTGCAATACAGAACTGCGTCTGGGTCAAAAAGATCTATTTTACTGAATAGCTTTTAGTTAGGCAAAACTTATTACATCTGAATCATTGGGAATGCAGCTGTATGTGTGTTTGAATATCAGATCTAACAGCATGGACATTAAGGTTTTAGAGTGATTCAACATGTCTACAGCCCTCAGAAATTGGATTTGTTGTTTTGACAGCTGTTTTAGGAGGCTGTTATGCAAAAGGATAATAAATAAATCTTTCAGGAATTATCTCACCGGGAGTTGTTTTCTCCTGCCAAGTTCTGGTCGTAAAAATGTCTCACCTCATCAGGTTTTGGCTTAATAGAACAACATGCAAGGTATCGTAATCAGAGACTCTTGATCGTGGGTGTGATTTTTTTCTAACTGGTGTTAGGTTAGGAACAGTTTCCACTGGGACAGTCATAACATTAAGTTTAGGATTACTGTATCTGGAAAAATGTTGGGATATGAGCTCTGAAGCCTCAATAACAGGGGTCAGCAACCTTTACAGTCCAACTGCCCTTTTTGCGTCACTTCAATTTAATACAATTTGTCTGGAGCCGTAAAACCTCCATGAGCCTTTATGTTTTTTAAATATCTCCAATATAAATAGCACGTTTTAGGTATCAAAACTAAGAAAGACTTTAAAAATGAAACAATATAAAACTTTTCTTGCATGGCATATTTCAATGGAGGGCCAAAATGCTAAAACATCAAGTTAAAGCTAAAGGATATCATTTCGTTTTTTCACATGCTTTCTAAACATTCAGAGGCTGGACAGATCATAAAAAGGCTCAATGTAAGGATTGTATGGAAATAAAGCCTGCAAAACTAAACAGTACCACCTGCTGCTAAGAATCCAATGGACCTCACCTCTAACAAAAGCTCTCTTTTTCAAAATCCATCTGAAAGCAGCTCCAGTCCCACTTGTGAATTGCAACAAGCAAGGCTGCTTAGTGGGGAAAAGGGCATTTCCACGTGCTTAACCTCACAATACTGAGAAACAAGTCTTTGGGAAAAAAATAAAACGTAGCAAGGAAAAAAACAACAGTGAAGAGATTCATTTTTTTGGTGTAAATAACTCTATCCAATAACCCAGAGGTTGTAATTTGCAGTGATAGGAAGGAAATTCTGTAACCTAAAGTGATTAAAAAGCAACATAACGATTTCAAAGATGTTTATTCAACCAGAAATCAATGAAGAAAAATATGATCTATGCTGTCAGGTATAGTTTGAGAGGAAACCAGACCTAAATCGACAGGTCAGAACATCGATAATTGGAACCGACCTTGGAAATAACAATTGGTTCATTACTAAGGTGTGCTTTCCTTTTTGACATCTTTTTATTGACTTTAACGACAGTCTGTCGTACCATGAATAAAAGGTAGTTTGAAACTAACTTTTCCCATTTGCTAGTTTCATAGCTGCAAAAATGTTTAAATTTAGTTAGTGAGGGGATATTTAGATAAAATCGGTTTGTAAACTACTACAAAGAGACCTAAGGCTTATAACTTCAGTGGTGGTGTAACCATCTATAATTAGCCTAAAATACTTCCAATTAGAGCATTTTTCAGAGGAGAGGAGCTCCATGTGAAATGAGCCAGTCCTACGTCAGCTCCTCAAATCAAAAACCCCAACTTCCTGTATCAAACAGCAGCTGTGTGGTGGGAAGGCCAACAGGTCTGCAGCTGATCTGAAAGAAACCCCTAAATAGTGGCAGTCTGACACATGAAGATGTTTCATTTGGGAGTCAGATCCGAGTGTGACGGCTTGTAGCTGCTACCTTAAGTGCAGGGCTGGAATTATGTTCATTGATGGTTTGTTGAATTTAAAAAGTAATTCATGTCCTCAAATGAAGCAGAAAATACGTTATTTTCCTAAACTCGCTGGTGATCAGAGGATTCAACCAAACATATAACAGACTGTCAAATGTTAAAAACGATATAAAATTTGATGCAAATGGAGGACAAAACTATTTTTATGGATCTGGGAGTCAGACGTTTGTCTAAGGGATAAAAATGGAAGGATTCCTACAATTTTTGGGAATAGTTTTCACTATTTTTCCAAATGGACTTTAAAATGGAGCATTATGCAGCAAATCATGCTAAAGGCCCACACCATCTGACCACAAACCTCATGCTTGGTGTTGGTCTTAAAAACTGTTTAATCCTAACAACACTTGGGTGCAGACCATACAATTTACCATTAAGCTTTTCTTTTCACTTCAGAGTGGGGGGCAGCACACACAACAAAAAAAAAAGAGAATTTTAGATTCAATGCACACGTCTGAGGATTTGCATTGATGCAAGCTAGATTTCCAACTCTCTGGGTTATGTCTCTGTGGGTAGGGTTGCAAGGCTGTTTCTGGGGAGAGGGGATAGTTTTACACATTTTGAAGATTAGACTCCTGATGCCTCGGAAACTGATCTGTGAGATGATCTGGCAATCCTGAAGCCAGATCCTCTTTCCTTTTTTTGACCTTCCATTTTGTCTCCTTCTTGGTTTAACTCATCTAGTTAAGGACAGAGAAAGATGAGCTTCAGCAGCTTTTCAGGCAAAATGTGTCCCTACATTAATTTTAATGAAAAGCAAATATTCATTGTGCTGCTATAGGAATAACAAATTGATTATTACAGTTATGCACTTATAAACCCCCTGTATTTATAGTTAGTTAGGACTTAAGCACAAATATAGAATAAACAAACAGATGAAATTAAGTAGTGGTTTTCTGAGTGTATATTGATTTTATTTTTACTTTTATCTGACTTTTATTAAAATTAAAAAAAGTTCTTCATAGAGGAAAAACAGGTAGAGCTAGCTTATAGTTGCTGCTTGATTAGTCATGCTATCTGCTCTGGTACCCAGACCTGCTGCTTGTAGCTTGCTGACTATTTCTAAAACTCTTACTTGAATAAAAGTGATGGTTAGCACTGCTTTAGTTCTGCTGTGAGCCAGCTGACTTGCAGTGCACAGCAACAGCCGAGGGAGCTTCACCTCTGTGATACTCTATACGGAACGTTTAAGCAGTTTCCAACACGTAACTTTTTAAAACCTTAGTAAACCTTGCTGCTGGTAACCAGCCAAAGCCTTTTCACCCCTAATTTTTTTCAAAAGTATTTTTCACACAGAAATTATCACAAAAACTAAAATTATTTTTTCACACGTTGCATGCTTGTTGCCGGCCATTTCTTCAACACTAAAATGTTTGAGTACACAATTTTTTTAAGCTACTGTACTGAAGTGTTTGCCACACTAGCAATTCATTCAGCCAGAAACAAAAGGTGTGTGTGAAAAGACACTGTAAGAAAGAGAGAAAAGAACATATTTTACCATGTAACATTTGTTCTTTGGTATAGAGCATAATTAATCTTTCCTGTCTGTTCTGCTGCACAAACATTACCTAAAAAAAGGCAATGACGCTTGTAATAAAGGATTTGTAAAATATTGATGATCATTTTTTCAGTTCTTACCATCCGGAGGAATGGTTATCTGCCAAACTGAACATGTCAAATCAGTATCTGGCAAACATCTTGTGTTCATTCCTCATCCTGCTCACACTTTCTTTTAGTGGTGTGAATTGGATCTCAGAAGCAAGGCTGCAACACCTCCTACATTTTTAAAATCTAATTTTCTTCATCTTTGCATATAGAAATGTTTTATGGGTTCAGCTGTCTTTAAATAGTGACAGCCTTAAATCCAAAGCGACATGATTAGATTCATTTTCACTCCTGCATCAGATCTGCATTCCTCAAGTAAGCTGGTACAATAAAATACAACAGTTTCTAATTCAAGGTAATCTTAGATCAGCAGAGGATTTTATGACAGTAAACTTGCTCTCTAATGCAGAGTTATAGAAAATAAATGTAGCCTGAATAAAACTTTTGACGTTCCACCTGGTGTTCACAAGCAGATAAAACTTTATGGATACAAATAACGTGTTGCTGTGAAACAGCTAGAAACGAAAAACTGATTTAAATATATCTGCACTTTTATATTATGTTCATATTATTCAGAAACAAACTCAACCTTCCTCCCTGGAGCTCAGTCTGCTCAGAGGTGATTTACGCCGAGCTAGCGTGTCGATGCACACAGGAAGTCCCAATTCCCTGCCCACTCTCGGACACGTTCGCTCCTCTCATTCTCACTGGTCCCTGAAGGTGTTTTCTACTCTGCCTCTAAATGTGTGGCTATAAGAGGTCTTCTATTTGCACTGCGATGGATACAAACATAAAGTACATGAGTCTCATTACAAGGAGAAGAGGAAATAATGAGGAAAGACAAAGATAAACTTTCAGTTTTGAGAAAAGTGGACAAAAAACGTAGTTCTTCAAGCTGCCTGGAGGTTTATCTTTCTATCATAGGCTTAAAATATTAAAGCTGCAATAGGCAACTTTGTAAAAATGTATTTTTTACATATTTCTTAAAACTGTCACTATGTCCTGACGGTAGAATATAAAACAGAAAATCTGTGAAGAAAATCAAGCTCCCCTGGCTCCTCCCAATGGCAATACAGCCATTTGCAGAAATACACCAATCAGAGCGAGCGTCAATCAGAGCGAGCGTCAATCACGCTCGTGAACGTGCTGCTCACACCCTTCGCACAGCGCAGACCACCATTCAAGCTCAAGATAGCCGGTGTGCTGATCTTTCCTGCCACCATAAACCAGAAGCCCATTAAGATAGCAATGCTAAAGATTCCCCCTAACTCATAAAACACGATGTTAATTACAAAGTTCATTCTAATGGTGCGTTCACACTGAACGTGGATTCTGCGATAGGAGCGGTCGATTTACATGTTATCCCTATGTAGAGATGCGTTCAGGAGCGGAGCGGTGCGAGGCGGTGCGAAGGAGACAAAGGACGTGGTGCGAAAGGCGCGCCGAGCGAAGCGAGAGCGATGGACGAGTTGAAAAATCTGAACTTTTTTCTAAATTTGCGTCGAGTCAACCAATCAGGGACTGGTTGTGGCTGTGACATAGGGGGAAGGACCGCAGCGGAGAAGAAGCTGTTTTCAGTGTGCGGCAAGCCTGAGTTGTATGACTCAACTAACTAGCTGAGATTTATTTACTCACCGAAGACAGATGGACAGGCGTTAAGCAGTGGGGATACAGCACCAGTAGTTGGTGTCCCGGAGGCCAATTCGTGTCCCAATGCAGGACAGCAGATCTTCGAACTGGGTCCTGGATAGACAGAACTACCGCTGAAATCGACCATCATCCAGACGCAGCTCCTGGAGTAGGTGGTGGTACTGTGGAACTGTTGCCGTCCCTGAAGAATATGGTGAACCCAGGGACGTCGGCGGCGTTTTTCGGCTCTCCACAGGTAAAACACCGTGATTATCCGTGAAATCCATGTCCGCCATGTTCAGTTGAAACCAGCAAGCAGCAGATAGAAGCTCCTCCTATTTGATGACGCGGCGACGCGTTGCTGTTAGTTGACATTTGGCCACACGGATTGCATGCGAAATGTCAAGCGGGCAACAGCACACAAATGACGCGAAAAATTCGCAGAATCCGCGTTCGGTGTGAACGCACCATACACATTACAGCAAAGGATCTGCGATCATCAAAGAGTCATTGAGAATTAGGGCTTTAGAACTATGGAGCGGTTTCTGGATATAACATTCCACCTTGAAGATACTTTCCTGAACCACCAAACCACACGCTCTACGAGACCAAAACAAAGCGAGCAGATCACAGCAGGTAAAGTAACTAACGTAATTCAATTCAATTCAACTCAATTCAGTTTATTTATATAGCGACCAATTCACAACATGTCGTCTCAAGGCACTTCACAAAACTCAGGTACATACAGGGGTTGGACAATGAAACTGAAACACCTGGTTTTAGACCACAATAATTTATTAGTATGGTGTAGGGCCTCCTTTTGCGGCCAATACAGCGTCAGTTCGTCTTGGGAATGACATATACAAGTCCTGCACAGTGGTCAGAGGGATTTTAAGCCATTCTTCTTACAGGATAGTGGCCAGGTCACTATGTGATACTGGTGGAGGAAAACGGTTCCTGACTCGCTCCTCCAAAACACCCCAAAGTGGCTCAATAATATTTAGATCTGGTGACTGTGCAGGCCATGGGAGATGTTCAACTTCACTTTCATGTTCATCAAACCAATCTTTCACCAGTCTTGCTGTGTGCATGCTGGGTGCATTGTCACCCTGATACACGGCACCGCCTTCAGGATACAATGTTTGAACCATTGGATGCACATGGTCCTCAAGAATGGTTCGATAGTCTTGGCAGTGACGCGCCCATCTAGCACAAGTATTGGGCCAAGGGAATGCCATGATATGGTAGCCCAAACCATTACTGATCCACCCCCATGCTTCACTCTGGGCATGCAACAGTCTGGGTGGTACGCTTCTTTGGGGCTTCACACCGTAACTCTCCCGGATGAGGGGAAAACAGTAAAGGTGGACTCATCAGAGAACAATACATATTTCACATTGTCCACAGCCCAAGATTTGCGCTCTTTGCACCATTGAAACCGACGTTTGGCATTGGCATGAGTAACCAAAGGTTTGGCTATAGCAGCCCGGCCGTGTATATTGACCCTGTGGAGCTCCCGACGGACAGTTCTGGTGGAAACAGGAGAGTTGAGGTGCACATTTAATTCTGCTGTGATTTGGGCAGCCGTGGTTTTATGTTTTTTGGATACAATCCGGGTTAGCACCCGAACATCCCTTTTAGACAGCTTCCTCTTGCGTCCACAGTTAATCCTGTTGGATGTGGTTCGTCCTTCTTGGTGGTATGCTGACATTACCCTGGATACCGTGGCTCTTGATACATCACAAAGACATGCTGTCTTGGTCACAGATGCGCCAGCAAGACGTGCACCAACAATTTGTCCTCTTTTGAACTCTGGTATGTCACCCATAATGTTGTGTGCATTTCAATATTTTGAGCAAAACTTTGCTCTTACCCTGCTAATTGAACCTTCACACTCTGCTCTTACTGGTGCAATGTCCAATCAATGAAGACTGGCTACCAGGCTGGTCCAATTTAGCCATGAAACCTCCCACACTAAAATGACAGGTGTTTCAGTTTCATTGTCCAACCCCTGTACATTCCAATTAGTCCTAACTAATGATGCATCGAAAGCTATTCCCACAGAATTCTAGGTCATGGTAACTGCACATTTTCTGATCTGTAGCAGCTAACATGTTGCGCACTCCAAACAAGAGCAGCGACGGAGAGTCATACAGATCTGTCAGAGAAACGGCAGACTGCTAAGAAGGATTCTTCTGAATCGTAATTGAATTGCTTCACCAAGTACCTAAAGATTCCCACCCATACTTATAGGCCATTTATTGCTATCAAACTAGAAATTTCATACCATTCCAAAGGTTTAAAGTCTTTTTAATAAGATGGCTGCACACTGCCCATCTGCTGGCTGAAAGAAGGTCCCCACACATTTCCAATGATTACAACAAGGACAAATTCTGTTTTTTTTCTAGTTAGCTCCAATCAGCTAATGCCTAATTACTATAATGGTATTTCTCCAGAAAAAGCTACTAAAGGTAAATCGATCTGCACAGTAACCACTGTTCATTCGCTGACATAAGGCCTAAAATCTGATTCCCAACTTGTAAAGTCAAACAAAGCTCACAAGTCCAGGCCTTGAAATAAAAAAAAGCTACCTCCCACATGAGAACTGGAAATCTTGACAGTAATGAGATGTTTACCATCATCTATTTTAATATTGTCTCATCAAGATAGGAGAACAAAGAACCGTCCAACTGTTTTCAATACCGATGCTCCTTTGCAGTTTAAAGGTCAAGAATATGCCTAAGATATTAAAAGCTTGTGTGTGTAAAATAATAGGTAGTGTTGTCAGTGAGCGTGATGATGATCAGATGCTTCTGGTTTCCTCTAACTTGTGATGTCATTCCCACCTCTGAGTTATGACTTCCAAAGAACAGAGAGCTCAGGCAGAGCTGTTTAGAGGTGTCGAAAAAACCTCTTCTTGATTATCAAGAACAAAGATTTCCAGGAGAACCAGACCAGATGTTCTGGGTTTTTCATTTTACTTGCTGATTTTAATACAGGGAGTACATCTACTAGAAGTAGGGGTTGGTAAAAGTTTATGTAGTACACAACGTAGCTGCACCTAGACATGGGCTGGTTACTAGTATCAGGGAAAGATTCTGTGCTAAATTGACTCAAATTTTCTACAGCTATATGGAGCACAAAGTAACGCAGTGCGGACCCTCCCCTACCTGTTGCTGCACATTGCCAGTTAGCTGGCTGAAAAAAGGGTACTACACAAGTACAGATGTTTGGAAATATTTCTGCTCACAAGAAACAGTGACAGTCAGTTTTCTTAAACTGTGCTACCACTGGTGGTACTTCAAAAATTCAATTCAATTCAAAAATACTTTATTCATCCCAAAGGGAAATTAATTGTTGTAGCTTGTTTTATACATGTTTCTTCAAATAACAGAGCTACTCCAACCTGCTGCCGCCTTAAGTGGTGCAATTCTAGGACTTTTTACTTTTTACTTGAGGTATCCTTTACAATCCCATTTGTAGAGAAGTAAGAACAAATTAACAGTGAACTATTGACGACCAGCAGCCAAAAAGATGAGTTGCTAAAGCACATTAATCTTTGCGTCACTGGTAAGTCCAGGGAGGTGGATTCAGTGAACTCCCAGTATGAACTAAAGTGGAAGACAGTGAACCAGGAACAAGGGTTTGTGCTTGTTCCATTTAGCTCTGAAGCCAAAACTTGGATCAGGGAATGATATGAAACCCAAATTAAAAATCCTTTTGTTTCAAGTTGGAAATTCCTTTATAGGCTCAGTGATTACTTCTATTAGCTGTGTGTGTGAACAATGTATTTCTCTGCATTCTGCACTTTCAAACACTTTAGCAACCTGTTGCTAAAGGGGTTGGCTAGAGTGTAAAATATTTAATGAGATGCAAATCTTTAAAAGTACAAAGCAACATTTCCTTTGATTTGAAGCTATTACCAAGTTTCATATAGGGCGGCCATATTGAAAATAGAGGTCACAAACCTCTAATTTCTCTACTCAGAATTCCTACTTCTTATAAGTTTCCATTCCTTTTTCCAACTTCAAAACTTGAAAAATTTGACTTGTGATCAAGAAAAACAAGCTCAAATTTAAACCACATCCTTAAATCACTTATGCAGTGGTTTTGTTTTGTTTTTATGAAAGAAACTGAAAATATCCAGATCCTGGCATACTAAAGCTTTAAACCTGGTATTTACTGAGGTGCTAGTTGGTATAAAATGCTTGAGAACTATTAGTCTATTGAATGATGCCAAACATAAATACATATCAATCCAGCTTCTAGAGTTCATGTGGTTTCCTACGTCTAGACTTTACATTTTACCCTGAAAAGCAGCTTAAAGTCACAAGGCCGATTTATTAACCACCACATGAAAAAAATCTGTCTTCAGGGGTCTGATCCTGTTTTATCTGGAAGTTAGGCAAAGCTTTAACTCTCATTAGAAAGCCAAATGCCGTAAAAGTAAAGGTTTAAAAACGCTCCATTTCAGGGAACTGAATGATGCACATCCTGTTCGGTCAGGATGGTAAACACATGTTCTCCAAAACGGCAACTAAGAAATTCAATTAGGCCTAGCCCATTTGTCATTTTTATGTGAGGGGGGTTAAATTCCCCCACTTCTATGAAAACATAGTGTTACAGTAAATCCACATTCGGTGGTATCAGGGCTCTCTGGGACGCCCTTTAGGTCACACTAGGGATCTCATAAACTCTCAGAAACAACAAAAACACTTCCTTATGTGCTGTTGTCAAAACAGTTATTCTACAGCACTGCAAAAATGTTTTTAACCACTTTTGCTTTTAATATATTTTGCTTCCAAAGCCTCAAACTTTGGTACGTTTTAAAGATGTCTCAGATAGAGCTTTGGGATTTCTGGAAGTCTTTCAAAGTTGTTCTTTTCTTTATGCCTGAATATGGCAGAAAACTGCCCAGTGTGTGCTTAAAAAGTGAGGAAAGTGGACAAGTGAAGGGTGAGGAAAAAGTCTATCTCTAGCAGATATACAGGGTCTGAAAGATGTTTTAAAGAAAAATCTAAGGATTCACAGGTCGATCAAATATTAGTTTTTTTCTTCAGAAATTCAGCTGAATAAATTGGAACAAATTTTGGGATTTGTTGAAGGCTTCTTTTAACAAAGTGCCTAAAGATACGATTTAAAATCGTTTCATACTGTTTTTTTCAATGAGTTTAGAAGGCCGTATATGTCTGAATAGGTGAGAGCAAAAAAAATCCTCTAAAAAAGGTCAGTTAATGGACAGAAAATTAGTGATAAGTAGCCAGAGTCTAAAGGTAAACCAACAAGGCAGACTGTAACAAGGCAGATTAAAATGGTCCAGTTGGGCCAGCTTCCAGGCACTTGACCACAGGAAGCGTTGCCACAACAATATTCACGTCAACTGCTGAACTGCCAGACATGAAGTATGTGGAGCGAGTCAGGAGAAGGACTTGGACATTAGAAACAAGGTGAGGAATGTAAACCCGAGCCGCAGCGCTGAACGGTGATGTGAAGGTTGTAACAGTGGCTTTAAAAGCTGCTCGTGTCTTAAAGCCCTGGGTAACCCACCGATACAGCTACAAAACAGACATCTTTAACTTCAACCTGATCCAACCAGGACAAGGCCTTCCCTAGTGCTCAGTGGCACCAGTCACATCTCCACCCACAAATCCTAAAAAGACAGACTGGAGTCAGACCCTTTGGCGCCAAATTCCTGCTGAGCATTAAATTAACTCTTCATAACAAACTACTGGTTGCTCTGGAGCCACCATGAGACTGGCATCTCCACAGACTCCAGGATCCAGAATATGACCTCACCAAAACAGGGTTCCCTGTTAGAGGCTGGGGCGGGTGTTCACCTTCAGGCTGAATGAAAGCTCAGTGGAAGAGAACAGACGTCAGATGCTAAATTTGCTGAGCAGAGAGGTGAATCTGACTCATGACTAATGTCATCTAATCATTTTCTTCCCTCTAACGTGCTCGCTAAGAAAAGCAGCCCAAGAAAAGTAATTAAAAACATTTGTGGTTCTGTTTCTATTTTGTTATGAATTATGTTGTAAATGTTTGAAACAGGTTTCAAAAATCTAACTTCAATTAGCTCACAAAATAACAATGACTTATCCTAATTATTTTTCATCTCTCTATTTAATTTGTTGTAATAGTTAAACAAAACTATTTGAAAGACGAGCATGAAAAAAACATGAAACAAGTTGCTGGCATACTTCAACTGGAACAAACAAGTGGAGTATTGTTAACAAAGAGTAAGATTTTCCAATGCACTGATCATTTTTTTAATCTTGCACCTATATGTGTATGGATGAGTATTTTTTTTATGTTATGCCTTTACGCTTCTCCCTCTGGTTGGCCTTGGTTGCACTCCGGTTGCAGCTTCTTCTTCTTGCTGGGTGTCAAATATTTCGAACAAAGGAAAAACAGTTCAAATGACATTAACGGATTTCACTTTCGTTACTTTTACTGGAACAAAACCCTTGGTAATGTTTATATTAAATGGAACTGAGTGAGAATGTCACAAGAAGGTTCTGGGAGAAAATGTGTTTATTTATAGTTCATGTCTTAACATAACCCAAAGATGAGATTATGCCTAAAGGTTTCAGAGAGAGCGTCTTTCTGCGGGACTTTGTCCACTGTCCTGAGAGCTGGGCCTGGAGGAGACAATCTGATGACAGACGGCAGGGAGGGTTGGTGTTCAAATTACAGCCTCATCAATGATTCAGAGGCCAGAATGCAGACTGCTGAATACTGTACACACATACAACTAACAGTCTTGTAGGACAGGAGACAAATAAGCAAGGTCCTGGCCCAGCACAAACAAAAATCATAGTACAGTCACAGTGCAGGCTTACAGTTAGAGCACCTAGGTGCCTGTCTGTTGTAAACATTGCAATAGTGAACATGGTTGCATGAAGCGAACTTTTAATCATGCCTGGATGTGAAATCTTACAGGTATACAATGAAAAATATCTGCATCACTTCAAAGGTGTTTCTTTGTTAACATACATGGAGTGGCTGCATGTTACAAATGATGTAAGCTCATGTGCACAGCACTGCCTACAAAGCCAAGTATCATCTTTAGATTGGATAAAACATGCACGGTGACCGGCCTAAAAGCATGTTTCAGCAGAGCTCAAGTTAGGCGTCAGAGTGTGTGTGAGAATGTGTACTCGGTCAAACCTTTCTAAATACAGATTCATTGATTTTTGGTACAGTTTTAATTGTTTTACGATTTAAATCACAGAAAAAAAAAACGCACATGGAACGGCTATAGAATCTTTTAGGAAAGGGTTTCAGATGAGATTGTGCAATTGTTGGATGTGACAGTGATTGCTGTGCTGAGAAACCCAATATATCTTCATCACTGATACTTTCTGCTACTCTGCTTTGTTTTACCTTAACGTTTAGCCAGTTCACACCTATCTGAAGATTTCAAGGTGGCACATTCAACTGTGTTAAAGCATACACCCTATCTATAGTTACAGTTATGTGATAAAAATAGGATACCCTATAAGAGCCTGTGTGTCTATTTTTATATATGGATTATGGACAATATATAAACACATTTATATATATAACATGCAGGAAGCGTCTCTCTGAAGTTATTTCAGCTAAAGGGGCTGACCTTACTATCAGGGAGTTGGGTGTTGAAACTTTTTCCTCAGTTAGAAAACAATCACTTTGGTTATAGATATAAATATATATTTTAATGACCAAAACAAGAATAGTTTTAGGTTTTTTACCTGTAATTAAATGATAATCCTTTCCAGAGATTTGACCCATGACTGTAACTATTCTTACGGTTATATCATGTTTTTCTTTCAGTCATTTCCTTTCCCTAGGTCATGGGAAGAATTTGTATGTTTATTGTGTTGAGGAAGTTTAATTTTATCCTAGGTCCTTGCTGTAAGTTTTTTTTTTGAAGAAGGAATGAGGTCAAATACATCAGAACCAGCAGGACTTCGTTGATGTACATGGATCTGTAGTCTTCAGAAAGTCCTGCTATGTGATCCTTTAGCAGGGCAGTTGACTCCATGAGAGGTACAAAATGCACGGTTACAAAATGGTCCTGAAATTCTCAAACTGACTGAAGCCAAATTAAAGGATGAGGTTGGATTTCTTTTTTTTAAGTGAGGTTCTGTGAAGTTGTCATCTGTAATACCTCCCCTATATGTAGAAAATGGATGTCAACTGTCAGCAAGTTTGTTGAAAATGGCGGGAGCTAACACATTATTTTGGCTAACTTTAGCCGCTTAAAACATATTTGTGGATATAACCATATGCTAGTGACCCCTACTTTCTTTATATATTGTTTTCAGGGTAGAGATGATCGTAAAATATTCAAAAAGTAGTCAAGGTTCACCAGGTATTCGTAAAGGCTCTCAAGAATTGTCTTTGAACTTTGGCTACTTTTTGGCTAATTGCTCTTAAAAAAATTAGGAACCTGGACAAGTCGCAAGCTTTAAAACACAACTTACTCTCAAACAAGCAGCATCTAAGTCATGTCTTTATAAAAATAGCAAAAACATCCAGGAAAGGCCTGATGTAGGACCTGAGAGGTGCATAATTTCTCTGATAGGCTGCTACTACCTATATTTCTAAATCTCCAATTTAATGTTAATTCTTTTCTAAGTTACAAACACTGGTGACACTAATTCATCCCTTTGAGTCTCCACTCATAGGTCAAAATTGATAGCTTGACAAATTGGTCTGGAACAGCATTGAAATTAAGTAAAAAAGCAGCCAATGTCCAAAGAAAAACATTGAAAGACATCCAAGACGCCTGAAGAACTCTTGATCAGGACCACTTTGAAAGATTACATAAAACTCTGACTGATAGGATGCAAAATATAAAAAAAAATTATGAATAACTTAAGGCTTTCTGTGGTTCTGTATTGATCAAATTTAGTGGGACTTTAAAAATCTGTTTACATGTACGATCTCTAAGGAACTTTCAACCCCCGTTAGTCTGATACCACTGAATAAGTTTCAGTGCAGCCAACTGAAAGTTAGAAATTAATAAACAGAGTCCACCTGTGTGTAATTTACTCTCAGTACAAAACCAGCATCTCTGTGAATGCCTCCAAGGTTTGCTAGAGAACATTGTCAACTGAAGGTGAAGACATGGATGTCCACCTGAACTGACTCAGAGAAGAGCATTAAAAGGAGAAGCACCCAAACGGCTGATAGTAACTATGGAGGAGCAGCAGAGATTAACAACGTATAGGTCAGAGTTCACGCTTGACAAATGGGAAATATACCGAACTCAAGATGAGTTAAAAAAAACTGCTTCCTTAAGAAAGCCTGAATAAAACCATTTTAAAATATTACAAGAAAATCTGACTCCTTAGAAGCTAAACAATAAGGCATCAGCATTTGCTTTGTTGACTAATCACTGCTGACTATTTTATGGATTTGTTTAGGCATCACTGCTCAGTCTGTTTGTGCATTACCAGAAGCAGCAGCACTCAGAGGCGAAGCCACAACGTCAACAAGCTCCACACTCAACCCAACCTGTGTGAGAGACTGATCAGCGGCATTCACTCAAGCTCATTCGACACAGGAAGGTTGGGTAGAGAGGCAGGAAATGGTTAGAGCATGATCACAGGGGCTTTGAGTAGAGCGGGCTGTGTGTAAGAAAATGTGTCCGCATGTCTGTGTGTTTTTTAAGGAGCTAAAAAATATTAGGACATTCTAACAAACAACGCAACAAAGAAACAGCAGAGATCACAGGTCAGCAACCTCAATCATTTTTATATAACACTGTTTCAGGAGTAAAAAGAAAAAATCTAAGAGGCTCAGAAACCACAGAAACGGTTTTGAATACACACAATGCTAAGTCTGAAATTAGGGAAAAGAAATGGCTGACTCTCCAGCCAAACCTCTCTTACATAAACCAGATAACTTACTCCTAAAGTAATCTACACGTAAAAGCCTCAATCTTTATTTATTTTGACCTGAACAGTGCTAAAAATATACCAATTTAGCATCGGCAGAAAGAAGAATTCCTCCTGTCCATCTGTAACAAAATGCAATATCCAAATGAGCAAAATAAAGCATGGAAAGAAACAGGACCCTAAGTTGAGTTAAAGAGGATGGGCCATGAGAGCAGAAGACTAAATATTTGCTTGAATGAATCTTGCTTTTCGGGGCTTATAAACTCTCTCCCTGAAGCATCCAACAGAGCGACCCATCACTGAACCAGCTCATGAGAAAACGTACGAGAAGTTGCAACAGAAGGAGAACATGACAAGTGTGTCCGAAGCATGAGCTTCCTGAAGCAACATTATGGAAAAATTACTGGTGGACCTAATGGTTTCCCTCCCCTCCTCTTTCCTTCCCTCACCTTGAACAGAAACAAGGCCATAAAATTATGCCCACTGTCTGACCCACTTTCCATGACAGACGTAATCTCCCCCCTGCACAAATTCAGCCTGTTGACGAGCCCCGGGTAGATAAATCCGGGCCCCGCGGAGCGAGCCAAGCTTCTCAAAACCCAGTGTGAGCAAAGCTGCTATCCAGCTGTGTGCACGATTGCAACCAGAGCTTCACCAAGCCGCAGGCACGTGCAAACACAGAGATTACTGCAAAACCTCTCACAACAAACATTACCTTAATCAGTTGAACAGAAAATGACCCAGATCTACAACTGTTTATTGTTGCTTTAACATATATTGTTCTTATATAAAAGTAGGGGTTTATGCTCATTTTACATGCTCTAAATTACAGGAGAAACTTCTTGTAATCAGCTGCAGAAGCCCAGTGTCTGTCGTCATGGCTGAAAACAGACATGGAGACATAAAAAAGGTGTTTTTTGGCTCTTTAACAGGTGTATATGAGCATTACAGTCTGTCTGTCCACCATAGCACGCAGGACGCTGGGTCTGCTGTGTGGATGTAAAGATCCAAAACCTGATTAGGTTTCACGTAATGGTAAATTTTTTATGTATCTGGAACTCCCAATAAGTTATTTTTATCTCCTGAATAAATGTTTTCCATAACAGCTGCGGTCAGTGAATTCTGTGAAATCGCAGCTGTTTTTTCCCTACACTTTATTACCAAAAACACACCGACAAAAACAAGGCAGACACAAAACAGTTATTTCAACCAACAAGTTACAATAAGGAGCAAAGACGTGGCGATGTGTTACAGTTGACTTTATGAACATTTTGTTCTGCAGTGTCAGAAATGTGTTGGTCTGAGCTTCATTAATGATAAACAGTCTCACAAGCTTTTGTATACAGTGAAACTGGATCCTGCGTTGCATCTTTAACACTGATTCAGCAAATGTCCACAGATTGAAACTGCAATAACCCTTGTGCTAAACCTTTAAACCATGAAATTCAGAAAATAAATTTATTAGACTAACAGCAAGCTGACACTGCCTTGCAGATGTATTCCTACTTCTTAAACTTTTTTCACATCTTGTCATGCAACAACAAACTTCAGTTTGGTTTTCCTATTTGTATTGAATCTAACCAGTTTCCTTTTCCCTGTTGAAGGACAGCATCCCCACACCATGATGCTAACACCACCGTCTGTCACTGTGAGGATGGTGCATTCAGGGTGATATGCAGTTTTGGTGTTTGTCAAAACAAAGTTATTTACATATGGGCAGAAATGCTTAATTTTGGTCTCATCTGACCACAGGTAGCAAAACCTAAAACAGGACTTTATATGGCTTTTTTTCGACGATGAACTGCACGACTAATAGTTCTCTGGTCAACAGGTTCTACCACCTGAACTGTGGATTTATACAGCTCTTCCAGAGTTGCAAATGGCCTCTTAGCTACTTCTCTTAATAAAGCACGCCTTACTCAGCTAGTCAGTTTAGATGGACAGCCAACACACGCTAGGTTTACAGCACTTTTATAAGCTATTTTGTTCTTTATCCCATAAAATCCCAATAAAATGCAATGAAGTTTGAAGGTTTAACTAGACAAAGCTACAAAAAAGGTCAAAGGTTGCTCTAGAGGCACTTTAAGAATGCCGCGACTATTGTAGCACATTAAGTTAAATATATTTAAATGCAACCAACTAAATGTGAGAAATAAGAATGTTTTTTTGTGGCCAGTCCAGATGATGTTGGGACTGGGATGCTTGTCTGTGTTCCTACAGACTGGATTACTAAGGATTCAGGGCAGTGTTGAGACTCCATTAGGACATCCAAGCTCTCTATCTCTTGCTCTCTCTGAACCCCAGCATGACACTGCCGACTTGAGTTTCCTCCCTGAAATCGAGACTCTCCACACCGACCATGGAGATCTGCACACAGGCCTGCAGTAAACACACACTCCAAAAAATGTGCAAAAGTGTGTTTTAACAACACCTACACCACAGACTTCGGGACCTGACCCCTCTGTAGTACAACTCCCACGGTGTAAAATGCTAACTTCTGCAAAAATCTGCAAGATTATACATTCTTCCTTCGTCTTCAAAAGAACACCCACCAGAATTCATGTGCAGCGTTTTCATTCAGAGCTTAGCAAGAATTTTTTTATTCAATACAACACAAACCTTTATCGGATGTGTTCTGCAAGATGCATTGTTGTTGTTTTCTTTTTAACTCAAACTACTTCCAAAAAGTTGTAACCCTTCATTGCACCCTTCTGTGTACAATGTTCTGAGCATGCATTGACATCCTTCTGCTTCTTTACTTTGCTTTCCTACTGTGAATCAGCTTAACAACAAGCAGACAATGGAAAAAACGGTTCAGCCCTTCTTCTGTATGAAGATCTGCCAGCTTAACAACTCTTCACACCATCAGTGAACTACGACAGACTGAAGCAGACGGAGGACGGAAAACAGCATTTTGGGAAGCAAGCATTTGCTTTAATTTCTGAAGAAGGTTGACAGATTTCTCAGAGCACAGGATGGACATGGTGTAAACCCGGGCAGTAAGACAGACATATAGACGTTTCACCTCTGTGAAAACACGAATCAAAGCAGGTGCAGACTCATGCATGTGTCTGTGTGTAGAAAACACTGGACAGAGACGAGGACTTTGCAGCTGCAGCGCTGCCCGATGAGTTCCCAGCAGAGTGATAGGGTATTACCAAATGAGGTAAGAGCCTGTCTGGACAAAGCAGGTGACGCTCAGAAAACACAGCGGAATAAACCGGTCGCTCCTACACCGCTGTGCCTGCTGTATTTACCCAGATCAATCAGTGTACTTACTGCGATACGGGTGATGAAGTCCTTTCTCAATGTCTATTGGTGCTCCGAAGGAAATTTCTCATTAATTTCTCCGCGTCTGAGCTCGTAGACCAGATATTAAACCACGTAATTAAAAAATAGCGGAAGAAAATGGGGGATTTTATTTGTTGGTCTCTCTTCACAGTAAAATGAGTGAACCTTTAAAGAAATTTGTGCCCACGGTGCGTTATGTTAGAGAGCAGCCTCTCCGTGTTGCGCTGTCCTTTGTTGTGAGCATCTCAACGTAAACATAGAGCGGAGTCGATCTCTGCTTCTGTGAGCGTGCGCATCAGGGGGACACCCCGGCAAAGGTTGCTGGGAGCTGGAGTATTCTCAGCTCATCACGCAACGAGACTGCAGCTGCGTTCAGGGACAACAGGAGCTCAGGATGTCTGAATTCAAAGTAGAAAAATAAAATAATATTAAAGAAAACGTTACAACTTGGGTAGGTTTGATCTTAAAAACACACATGTTGTTTTTCGTTTCCTTTAAGTTTTTATCTAAATTCCTAGTTTCAAATATTGAACTAATGAAGATTTGCTGTTGTAGCTGAAAACCAATCAATGGTTTTTGTTTGGTTATGGTAAATGGTAAATGTCCTGCACATATACAGCGTTTTATCAAGCCCCTAGAGACTCGAAAACGCTTTACACTACAATCAGTCATTCACCCATTCATACACACGTTAACACACACTGACAATGGTAGACTACACTGCAGCCACAGCTGCCCGGTACACTGACAGAAGTGAGGCTGTCATACACAGGCGCCACTGAGCCCTCTGACCACCATGGAGGGTAAAGTATCATGCCCAAGGAGACAACGACTGAGACAGACAGACTGCAACCCGAAGATGATTCAGACTTGTGGACGTCCAAAAGTCAGAATCAGCTTTATTTGCCAAGTTTGTGACACAAACAAGGATGTGACTTCAGTTCCACTTTGCTCTCAATGAAGACATTTTACATATAAATGTATGAAAAGGGACCCCAAAGCCAGCTCAAGGAGTACGGAGTTCGAGGCCCCTTTATTAGGTGCCATCCGGTCTCTGTACAAGTGGAGCAGGAGTTTGGTCCGCATTGTGGGCACTAAGTCGGACCTGTTCCCAGTGCATGCTGGGTTTAGGCAGGGCTGCCCTTTGTTACTGATCCTGTTCATAACTTTTATGGACAGGATGTATAGACACAACCAAGGGCCAGAGGGGGTCTGGTTTTGGGACCAGTGGATTTCGCTGGCCACCTCTAGCCAAGACCTACAGCTTGCACTGGGGCGGTTCGCAGCCGAGTGTGAAGTGGCTGGGATGAGGATCAGCTCCTCCAAGTCTGAGGCCATGGTTCTCGACTGGAAAAGGGTAGCTTGCCCTTTTCAGTTTGGAAGGGAGCTCCTGCCTCAAGTGGAGGAGTTCAAGTATTTTGGGGTTCATGAGTGAAGGGAGAATGGAGCAGGAGATCAACAGACGGATCGGTGTGGCTGCCGCGGTAATGAGGACGGTGTGCCAGTCCGTTTTTGTGAGGACAGAGCTGAGCCAAAAAGGGAAGCTATCGATTTACTGGTTGGTCTACGTTCCTACCCTCACCTATGGCCATGAACTTTGGGTCATGACCAAAAGAACAAGATCCCGGATACAAGCGGCTGAAATGAGCTTCCTCCACAGGTTGACCTGGCATAGGGTGAGGAGCTCGGCCATCTGGGAGGAGCTCAGAGTAGAGCTGCTGCTCCTCCACATCAAGAGGAGTCAGTTCAGGTGGCTCGGGCATCTGTATGGGATGCCTCCTGAACGCCTCTTTCAGGAGATGTTCCAGGCACGTCCCACCGGGGGGAGGCCCAGGGGACGGTCCAGGACACGTTGGACACTATGTCTCTTGGCCGGCCTGGGAACGCCTTGGCGGAAGACGACGAGTATATGAAAAGGGGAATAAAATATATCAATATCCATATCCATATCTGGATGTATATATATATATATATATATATATATATCAGTGGCGATTGCTCTAAGACTGCAAGGGAAGCTCAGCTTCCTCTAAAATGTCAAAAAATAAGTGAACAAATATATACTGTTGTGTGTACATTTCATTGACTAAATATGCACTTCAACGCGCTCAACTTTTGTTCAGAATCAGCTTCTTATCACTGGTAATGACGCGGCTTTCCTCTCACTTCAATAGCGAAGCAAAAATGCTGGGCTTTGTCCCGCCCATCGGATGCTCAGCATCTCTGGGGGTCTATGGGGCAGTGGGCTGGCCTCGGCTGGCCCGGACGCTCAGCTTCTGCATGATGATTGGATGATCTGTCTGAGGCTAAATCCCTTTTTGATTGACAGCGAAATGAGCGAATCAGCGATCTTGAAATTGAGCTTCCCCTCCTTGAAAGACCAGCATTCGCCACTGATATATATACATACAGGGGTTGGACGATGAAACTAGAACACCTGTCATTTTAGTGTGGGAGGTTTCATGGCTAAATTGGACCAGCCTGGTAGCCAGTCTTCACTGATTGCACATTGCACCAGTAAGAGCAGAGTGTGAAGGTTCAATTAGCAGGGTAAGAGCACGTTTTGCTCAAATATTAAATGCACACAACATTAGGGGGTAATACCGAGTTAAAAAAGGGACAAATTGTTGGTGCACGTCTTGCTGGTGCATTTTTCCCAAAGACAGCAAGTCTTTGTGATGTATCAAGAGCCACGGTATCCAGGTAATGTCAGCATACCACCAAGAAGGACGAACCACATCCAACAGGATTAACTGTGGACGCAAGAGGAAGCTGTCTGAAAGGGATGTTAGGGTGCTAACCCGATTGTACCCAAAAACAAAAAACCCAAAACGGCTGCCCAAAAACACGGCAGAATTAAATGTGCCCCTCATTCTCCTGTTTCCCCCAACTGTCCGTCGGGAGCTCCACAGGGTCATATACACGGCCCGGGGTGCTATAGCCAAAACCCTTTGGTCACTCATGCCAATGCCAAACGTCGGTTTCAATGGTGCAAGGAGCGCAAATCTTGGGGCTGTGGACAATGTGAAACATGTATTGTTCTCTGATGAGTCCACCTTTACTGTTTTTCCCACATCCGGGAGAGTTACGGTGTGGAGGAGGCCCCAAAGAAGCGTACCACCCAGACTGTAGCATGCCCAGAGTGAAGCATGGGGTGGATCAGGGGATGGTTTGGGCTGCCATATCATGGCATTCCTTGGCCCAATACTTGTGCTAGATGGGCGCGTCGCTGCCAAGGACAAAACCAAACCATTCTTGAGGACCATGTGCATCCAAGGGTTTTCAAACATTGTATCCTGAAGGCGGTGCCCGTGTATCAGGATGACAATGCACCAATACACATAGCAAGACTGGTGAAAGATTGGTTTGATGAACATGAAAGTGAAGTTGAACATCTCCCATGGCCTGCACAGTCACCAGATCTAAATATTATTGAGCTACTTTGGGGTGTTTTGTAGGAGCGAGTCGGGAACCATTTTCCTCCACCAGGATCACGTAGTGACCTGGTCACTATCCTGCAAGAAGAATGGCTTAAAATCACTCTGACCTCTGTGCAGGACTTGAATATGTCATTCCCAAGACGAATTGACGCTGTATTGGCCGCAAAAGGAGGCCCTACACCATACTAATAAATTATTGTGGTCTAAAACCAGGTGTTTCAGTTTCATTGTCCAACCCCTGTATATACTTGTAAATACAGTGTTTTTACTTTGACATGGTTGAGTAGAAGATGTGTGGGTATTAATCTGGGCATTTTGACTGTTAGGTGTTCTTAAGAGACACAGCCTGTGGGAGGAAACTGTCTCTATGGCGGCTCACTTTTGCAAATTGCGCTCTGTAGCACCGACCTGAAGGTATAAGTCTAAATGGTTTGTGTTCAGGATGTGTGGGGTCTGCAGAGATGTTAGCTGCCTTTTCCTGACCCCACACCTATTGACGTGCTAGATGGAGGGAGGGTCAGCCCTGATGATCCTCTCTGCAGACCTAATTGTTCATTGTAGTTTGGGTCTGTTCTGTTTTGTGGATGAGCCAAACCACACAATGATGGATGAACACAGGACCTGATATCTTGCCTGATGCCTTTTGATTTTTCAGTGATGTCAAGCAAGGAGGCATTGTGTTTTAGGTAATACCTTTGAAATAGATCCATACGTCTGCCTTAATTTATGCACTTTCTTTTTTAGTTACTTAAACATTTATTTTATGGCATACGACAGATACCTTATGGAAGAAACAGCATACACAGTATACACATATGTACATCAAAAAAATGATATTTTCTTATTTAGTTTCTTATTTCTTATTTAGTTTAAAAAACTAAAAGATTGACAAATCACAACATAAAAAAATAACATTCTGTTCGTCATTAGATGCTCATATTAATTAAATACATCAACAACAAACAAAGGCGAAAGGCAAAACCAGTGAATAAAAATCTAAACAGAGGAGTTTATGTTTATGGTTGAGTCAATGACTACAAGGTCCCAAGGTTCTATGGCTGCAAAACAAGCTCAAATCCTTACCCTTCCACCACCATGCATGACAGTGTTTGTGCTAAAATGCTGTGCCTTATACTTCTTTAATTTGGTTCCATCTGTCTGAAACTGTTGCAGAGGTCTTGTGGTTCATTCAGATGTGGCTTTGTTTTCTTTTTAAGACACTCTTCCTCCTGGCAACCCTTTTAAACAAGCCAAACTTGTTGAGTGTTTTTCTTATCAAATGTCATGAACTTTAACATTTCACATGTTAACTGAGGCCTGTAGTGCGAGATTTTTAACCTCTGAATATTATATGGTCTGAACTTTGGGTAAACCTATTAGGAAGTCTATTGTAAGGAAGATTTCCAACCGCTTTGAATCCTTAACACTTGAATAAAAAATCTTCATTGTTAAATGATACAATCCATTTGTATGGATATTGCCTTAGAACTCAAAGTGAGGGGAGAAATATCTACTTCTTTTGGTCAATGCTGAAGATTTACCTCTCTGGTATTGTGACTTATGAACACACCTGAATACTCCAGAGCTGCAAACTCTTTTATTCCTATCATCACATCTTCATGAGGACAGGTCCGATTCTACTGATAATTTGGACAGTGACTTACTGTCTGAGAGATTTTTTGTTAAAAGACAATTGTCATGATTCGATTAAAGAGGACTCAAATGCAAAGCAGAACAGAAATCAGGCTGAATGCTTCAATGATACAAATAAGACGAACTTACAAAAATGGTCTTGCACAAGGACGTGAGACAGGAAGCACTGGAACAGGACCAGGCAAGGAACTGAATGACGAGAGGAGGGAGAAACTGGGAGCATGAAGAAAACGGTGGAACCAGCGAGGAACAAAAAGAAGCAGTGAATGAATAAGGCAGGGGTAGAGAAATGGGGCAAACCAGATAAGCTAATCAGAGGAAATGAGTTGCGGCTGAGGCAGAAGCTGAAGGAGGGAGACTAATTAACATGAAAGGAGCAAAAACCCACAGAAACCTGGGGAAGTATCTAACAGAAATCTAAGAGGGAAATAACTTTAAATGTCAGAAGAACAATAAAACACAGAGTTTTAGTGAGAAACATAAGAAAAACACCTGACAATAATAAGCATAAGGAAATAAGAAAGCAAGACCTAAAGATAATAATAAACAGCAAATAAAATAGTCAAATTATATACACAAAAGAATAATGGAAACCCAAACAGGATTGTGACAACAGTGGCACAGAATTAAATGTCAAACTGTTTAATTTGATGGTGGATTTCCCACAGCTGTTTAAGACTATGTAATTTTGTAATGACCTGAGATACTCTTCCACTGAACACCTGATTCAGAATATGATTAAAATCAAAAAGGTGCTTTCTGTCACAACCTGAGAGGTTGAGCTGGACCAAAAGGCAGACAGGAACTCAGGAGCCATATGCTAAGTTGAAAAATGTAATAATGAAATCAAAAACGTACACAGGAACACTTGGAGGAATAGAAAAGGCAACAGGCAGGTAGCCACATCTTGAGGAAACGGAGAATGAGGCATGGTGCAGAGTAACGTGAGATTCCAGCAAAAAAGCAATGACAAATAAACAGTATAAATACAGGGAGAGAGTGAAGAGAAAGGCAGAGCAAGCAGGTGAGAATGAGGAACAGCCGAGAAGAATTAAGGCAGGGAGCTGAGGGAGAGAAAGAATAATCTGCAGGGGCAGACATGGAGGAGCACTGCGAAGAAATCTCACAGAATATAATATAAATGCATCAGATTGGAAGAATAACCTAAGCTAAGCACAAACAAAGGTTGCTCTTTTCCTCAACTGAAATAGACAACTCTCATTTGATCATACAAACACTCACATACCATACACTGGAATGAGACCTGGCTTGTATAAGTGTGGTGCTTCTATCTTTCATATTCATCTGCGAAATGCTGCACATCCACCTTCTCATTGTTCCTCCTGTACATGCAAGTAGGCACGTCTGCAGATGTGTAGATGTTTCTAAGAACTGAATTATGAAATACGCTTTAGGAATCAATATTGCTTCTGTTTTCATTAAACCAGTGAGCAAGCAAACTGAGTAACATTATCAACAAAATCTACAAAATGTGTTTGTGAAAGTAACATGTAACAGGCCCTTGCAAAATAGCGCACCAATGGGAAGTGGAAGGAAAATGAAACATGGTTTTCAGAATGATTTAGAAATAAATATAGACTGTTTTGCTTCAAACACATCTGGTGGTCTGGGGGTGCGGTGGTGGCACAGGGATAAAGGGCGCGACCCAGGTATGGGTATATTTAGCTCCATCTTCCTATCAGCTTTGAGCAGCTTACCAGTTCCTGCTGAAGACAAACTTCCCCACAGCATGATGCCGCCACTAACATGGGTCACAGTGGGGATGAGGTGTTCAGAGTGATGTGCAGTGTTAGTTTTCCATCATAGCATCTGGCATGTAGACTAAAAAGTGTCATTTGGGTCTTATCTGACCAGAGCACTTTCTTTCAGAGATTTCCTGTGTTCCCTGCAAGGCTAGTGGCAAACCACAAGCTAGACCTTTTATGGCCATCTTGGCCTGCTTTTTCTTGTCACTCTTTCATAACAGCCAGATTTGTGCAGTACACAACTGATGGTTTTCATGTTAATAGATTCTTTCTGTGGATCTCTGCAGATCCTCCAGAGAACTCCGCTACTTCTTAGACCCATGCCGGCCCTTTCAGTTTAAAACAACAACCATGTTTTGGTAGGTTTGCATTTCCAGAGGATGGATTGAACAGAGCTTTGTAAGATGTTCAAAGCTTCAGAAATTGTTTTATAACCTAAGCCTGTTTTAACGTCTGCACAACTTTATCCCTGGTCTGTCTGCTGTGTTCCTTGGTCGTCATGATTTGTTCACTAATGTTTTCTGAGATCACATATTCACACTGGATTTTACTTGGAGATGTGAAAGTAAAGGGGATGAATACAAATGCACCCTTTTCAGATTGTCATTTGTAAAAAAAAAATTAAAAAAAATGTTGCAAAAATCATGTGTCTGTTTTGTTCCCCTTGAAATTGTGCAATCATTTATCTTAGTCTATCACATAAAATCCCAATAAAATAAGATTACAAGAAGCTCTAGCTGACTGGAAGCAAGGTCTGCAGAAATTTGGGGTGGCTTGAAACATTTGCACTGGACAGAAAAATCAGCTTAGAGACCAGATTAAAAAGATCTCACCTTCCCTCCTTACAGCAATCACACAACCCAGACTCAGGCATGCACATGGAGACAGACTTTACTTTTGTTCCTGCTGAGCTGCTGTAAAGCCTACACTTACATCTGCCAATAAAATACACGCCTGCTGCTACACTGGTTGCCATAAGTGAGAGGCGGTTGTTACAGGTTAAAGTGGTTTTCAACCAGCTGCAGAGACTTAAGAAAGACTTTATGACAGTGACTCAAGAAACCATCTGTGCCTGTACATACCCAAACACACATACACACGCGCTTCCCCTGCGCATGTTGCATAATCTTCGCTCATATTTTAATCAGTGTTTGAATCATGCTGTTTGGGTTGTCAGGGTTACAGCGGCAACACCTTTCCTGGGCGTCTGCAGGGCTGTGAGCAGCAGACACACCTTGCTTTGATTGCACTGGGGGAAGGCACCACAGACAGTTCACTTCCCTCCTGATTGAGGTTTTGTGCATTTCCTTGCAGCAAGCTTCGCCTTTTGCGAGAAGAACCAGGAAACTTTAAAACTGTAGAGGCTGATATGCATTTTCTGGTTCAACAGTGCTTCCACCCATCTATATATTTACACAAAAACAATGCTGCAAAAAGTTTTTAAAATAGATGAAAAAGTAAATGCCTTCTGTACAGCAAAAAGTAACTAAAAAGAAGTTTCATGTTCAAATTACATCGATACAAATTCCTGAAACAACTGATCAAATGAAAGCAATTAAAAACTTTAGAAAGGGATAGTGATCAAATCATTTGAATTTACTAATATAATGCCAATGTTAATTTAAAATGATATTTCATTCATGACGTCCCTTCGCAACCTCAAAGTTAATGACAATACTTATTGCTGTGCCATAACAGTGAGGGGAACTTTTACTGAAGCTGCCTGAAACAACAGAAGGAATGGAGAACAATCTAAATGCAACCATAAACATATAGAGGTACATCTTCATAAATCTGTTAAAAGTCATTTTATTTCAGTACCCCAACTGGAAAAATGTGAAACTTATTAATTATAGTGATTCAGTACATACAGTGATAATCCAAGTGTTTATTTTCATGCATGAAGATGTTGCAGAACTGGAGAGTGCCCTTAGTGGCTGCTGCATCCTTGGTGCACAAAGGAGCGTTATCACTGATCCTTCCTCCCAGCACCTGTTAGACTTTTTAGCCATCACTGCACCTAACAAGCCCAGCAAGTGTTTACATCCCTGCTGTTTTTGCAGTTTTTCCTTTTATTGTAGTCTGTTGTTGTGTTTTTATGTTAGACATGTGCATTTTGTACATTTTCAAAATCCTCCTACTCATTTGTACAATTCATTTAATCGTTGTATGAATTTTAAATAACTGTACAGTAAGTTTTCTTTATGTTGTACATTTTTCCTTTACTGTACAGTCTCTTATTCTTATTTTTTGTTTTTTATATTTAGTTTTACCTTTGTTGCTCATACACCTGAATTTCCCCACTCAGGGGTAATGATGGATATTTCTATTTCTAATATGGCTGATTATGGCTTACAGCTAATGAAAACACAACATTCTGTTTCTCTAAATATTAGAATATAAGTCCAATAGAAACGATTCAGCAATGCTGGCATTCTAAAAAGTATGTCCATGTACTGTACAGTTTATATGATCAATATTTGGTCTGGGCTCCTTTTGCATGAATTACTGCATTGTTGCAGAGTTGCATGAAGATGATCAGCCTGTGACATTGCTGAGCTGAAGCAGCCTTCAGTTTGTTTGCATTGTTGGGCCTGGTGTCTATCATCTGCCTTTTGACAATAAAACCATTTATAGGGGTTTAGGTCAGACATGTTTACTGGCCATGGTCATTTAAGCATGTATTGGTACTTTTGGCAGTGTGTGAAGATGCAAAGTCATTTTGGAAAATGAAATCAGCATCTCCATACAGCTTGAGGGAAGCAGGAAGGGCTCTAAAAGTTCCTGGTAGATGGCTGTGCTGACTTTGAGCTCGAACCAGCAGTAGCAGGTGACATGGGAACTTCCCTTTGGACCTCCAGCAACTTGAAATTTGCATCTCTCCACTTTGTCTCTAGAGTCAGGGACTTTAATTTCCATATGAAATATATGCTTTACTTTCATCTGAAAGAGGACTTTTTACCGTTAGCCAATCAAAGGTCCTTCTGAGGCTTGTCTGTGGTTCAGGAAAGGCTTAACACAATAAATGTAACAGTTGTATCCCTGGATGTGTAGGTGTGTGGTGGCTCTTGAAGCATTGACTCAAGCTACAGTCTGCACCTTGTGAATCTCCCACAAACTCCTGAATGGGTTGCACATTTCTGTCGTGGCTGCTATTATCTCTGTTGCTTGTGCACTTTTTCCCACCACCCTTTTTCCTTCCACTCAACTTTCCATTAAATTGATTGCCTCATTTTTTTGTGCCAATGAAATTGACTTTCTTCCCAAGAAATGCTTGGAATTTATCTCTCTCTGCAATACTGTACACTGCTCAAAAAAATAAAGGGAACACTTAAACAACACAATATAACTCCAAGTACATTAAACTTCTGTGAAATCAAACTGTCCACTTATGAAGCAACACTGATTGACAATCAATTTCACATGCTGTCATGCAAATGGAATAGACATCAGGGGGAAATCTTTGGCAATTAGCAAGTCACACTCAATAAAGGAGTGGTTCTGCAGGTGGGGACCACAGACCCCTTCTCAGTACCTATGCTTTCTGGCTGATGTTTTGGTCACTTTTGAATGTTGGTGGTGCTTTCACACTCGTGGTAGCATGAGACGGACTCTACAACCCACACAAGTGGCTCAGGTAGTGCAGCTCATCCAGGATGGTACATCAATGTAAGCTGTGGCAAGAAGGTTTGGTGTGTCTGTCAGCGTAGTGTCCAGAGCCTGGAGGTGCTACCAGGAGACAGGCCAGTACACCAGGAGACGTGGAGGAGGCCGTAGGAAGGCAACAACCCAGCAGCAGGACCGCTACCTCCGCCTTTGTGCAAGGAGGAACAGGAGGAGCACTGCTAGAGCCCTGCAAAATGACCTCCAGCAGGCCACAAATGTGCATGTGTCTGCACAAACGGTTAGAAACTGACTCCATGAGGATGGTATTAGGGCCCGACGTCCACAAATGGGGGTTGTGCTCACAGCCCAACACCGTACAGGACGCTTGGCATTTTCCAGAGAACACCAGGATTGGCAAATTCGCCACTGGCGCCCTGTGCTCTTCACAGATGAAAGCAGGTTCAAACTGAGCACATGTGACAGACGTGACAGAGTCTGGAGACACCGTGGAGAGCGATCTGCTGCCTGCAACATCCTTCAGCATGACCGGTTTGGCAGTGGGTCAGTAATGGTTTGGAGGGCCGCATGGCCCTCCATGTGCTCGCCAGAGGTAGCCTGACTGCCATTAGGTACCGAGATGAGACCCTCAGACCCCTTGTGAGACCATATGCTGGTGCGGTTGGCCCTGGGTTCCTCCTAATGCAGGACAATGCTAGACGTCATGTGGCTAGAGTGTGTCAGCAGTTCCTGCAAGATGAAGACATTGAAGCTATGGACTGGCCCGCCCGTTCCCCAGACCTGAATCCGATTGAGCACATCTGGGACATCATGTCTCGCTCCATCCACCAACGTCACGTTGCAACACAGACTGTCCAGGAGTTGGTGGATGCTTTAGTCCAGGTCTGGGAGGAGATCCCTCAGGAGACCATCCGCCGTCTCATCAGGAGCATGCCCAGGCGTTGTAGGGAGGTCATACAGGCACGTGGAGGCCACACACAATACTGAGCCTCATTTTGACTTGTTTTAAGGACATTACATCAAAGTTGGATCAGCCTGTAGTGTGTTTTTCCACTTTACTTTTGTGTGTGACTCCAAATCCAGGCCTCCATTGGTTAATACATTTGATTTCCATTGATGATTTTTGTGTGATTTTGTTGTCAGCACATTCAACTTTGTACAGAACAAAGTATTCAATAAGAATATTTCATTCATTCAGATCTAGGATGTGTTATTTGAGTGTTCCCTTTATTTTTTTGAGCAGTGTATTTTAAATATGAATTAAAGTTTTTGAGTTATATTGCTAAAAAATATTTAATTTAGGAGGCACCTGTATGCAGAACACACTAGATATGTTTTATGGCAACCTGAAGTGAAAAAACACATACTCCTGACTTTCTGACATCTATCTAAACTAATAGATTATGCAGGATTAAGATGCATAATTAAAGGTTTTTGCAGACAGTCTTGTGGAAGCTTGCCTCTGCAACAGCAACTGCTGTATGACCTCAGCATTTTGAGACAATATATTTAACTGAAGCTGATTTGAAGCAGACCTCTAAACTTTTTACATGCAAATGTAGATAAAAATAACTTGTAATCCCAATATCCCAATTTTTTACCAACCAAAGCCTTATTCTGACATTCAATCTCTCAGCAAAAGCAACATTAACAGGTCTGCTTGTGCAACAAATGTCTTAAAAGTGACACATTTTAAATCTCAGCAACTGTCTCTGCTGCTGCTTCTCATGTGATGCTGACAGCAGCCAAAGTGTGTGAGTCTGCGCTGAAGGAGGTGTGTTCTCGGCCAGCATTTCGTCCATTGTTGTTGTTTGTGCGATAAGAGCAAAACATAGCAACAGCTGGGTTGCATTCAATTGCATGGGAAGTAGGGTGGAGTGTGGTGGGGGGGGAAGAGGACGGTGAGACAGAAAGTGTTCACCGGTGTGACAGGATTATGGGATGCAAACATGCTGTGCTCATGCGTAGCCAAATATTAAATAACACCGCTGTCCTGTGTTTGAGGGGCCGAGCATAGCTGCCATGGTGACAGTAACCAAGCGCAGGGTAATGTTTACTGAATGTTTGGTGTATCAAAAAGCAGGGCGGCTGGACCAGATGAATCAAAAGTTTGTGTGTGTGTGTGTGTGTGTGTTTGTTGGCATTTGCAAAACTGAGTACATTTTTAACTGAAAGAGTTCAGTGTTGTTTTGTGTGTCCTAGTTCACTGTTGTGAAAGCGTTTCACATGGACCTTGCACATTCCAACACTGCTCCTTTGCACCAAATACTACAGTTAAACATGATCATGGCTGAGTGTGATGAGTGTGTTTTTTCATTTATTTCAGAGGGTATTTTGCAACAAATAAAGCAGGATGGTTTCAGTGCATTGCTTCATCGGCCTGCAGATGATTGAGAATAGATAAGGTTTTGAAATACCTACAGCTTCCTTCAAATGTCAGATATACACATACACAGACCATAGATGACTATTCGAGAACCTTAAAATTGTCATGACCTTGAAGTGTTTGGTTTTTGATTTTCATTTGTGTGTATTTTAATCATCTTCTAGTTATTCAAACTGAAACATGACAAAAATATCCAGACAGTAAAGAGCTTACGAACACTTTCAAAAGATACAGCTAAAACCAGATTCTTACACTTTATTAAAAAACACATAGCACTTTCCTCTCACTGTCTGACATAAATCAGACAAACCGTTTCTTGTTTTAGGTCATTTAGAATTAACATACTTATTTAAATTTGTAAAATGCCAGAGTAATGATAGAGAGATTATTTGTAAGGCTGCCTCACACATTTTTATGGCTCTGCCCACACATTTTCTATTGGACAGAGATCAGGACTTTATGATGACCATTCCAAATGATTGGCTTTGATGTTGTTACACCACGTTGTGACACATTTGCAAGTGTGCTTAGGCTCATTGTCTATTTGGAAGACCAATTTCTGCCCAAGCTTTAACTTTTGGGTTTTTTTTTTTTCTTTTTTTTTTTTTCCTTTTCCTTTTTTTTTTTTTTTTTCCTTTTTTTTTTTTTTTTTTTTTTTTTGCCATATAGGCTTATTTTCTTGTGCTCTTTTTTTTTATTCCTTTTTTTTTTTTTTTCCTCTCCTTTTTTTTTTTTTTTTTTTTCTTTTTCCAGGGTTTTTTTTTTTCCTTTTTTTTTTTTTTTTTCCTTTCTCTGCCCTGCTCTTTTCTTCTGTGTCAGCTGCTTCTCTTATTCTCTGATTGCTCTACCTTCTCCCTGCCACCAACTGCTCCACATTTCATCTGATGAGCTCTTCTGGTTCATTGGTAATTTCTCCACCCTTCCTCTGTTTTTCAACTCACCGGTTTTCATTGCTCACTGTTGGATTCTACTGTTTGTCTGCCTGTTCCATGCCAGTAACTCTGCCCATGCTTTATGTTCTGGATCACCAGTGTTTTCTTTGTAGGTTTGCTGTACTTTTTATTATTAAAAGTCATTCTACTCACTATGCTGCTTCTGAGCTCCTCCATACGCTTTTGGTCCTACAAACAACCCACACACCATGACACATGGCTTTCTTCTGAAGTTGATGCGCACATTCTGCACCAAAACACGTCCATCTCTGGAACCTGTCAGAACGAGTCATACTGCCTCCTTTCTAAGCAGTATGATGGCTATATATATTGCCATGGGGTTTCTCATTGCATATCAAGGGGAATGTATAGGGCCTGGAAACAGTTGGCCATTGAAGGCGGCAATTAATAAGCTTTTTTATGTTTTTGTGGCACTAGTGGCCATTATGGTTCTCATTTTTGTCAGTATGTTGACAGGAAAGGGGAGGAGAGAGAGGGAACCTGCGACAGCTACATCAAGGACTGAAGCGTCTGAATATGGGTTGCGTATTTACCCCTGAACCACCGCTACGTCCATTGATAAGCTGTTTAATTATATTTAAATATTACAAATATTTTTAGTCTCATTAATAAAATGTTGATTTTGTTATCAGCTCCAGCATCTTTCTGAAGGAGAAACATTTATCCTCTGAATCACTATATTGACAATCCTGAATGATTACATTAGATCTAGTCACTATTAGAACCAATAATAAACCTATTTGTAATTACACTGTTTTAATTTGTAATTAAGTAAATAAACTAAACACACAAGCAAACATGAAATCTATCTACCTAAAGGGAAATTCTGAAGGTAACTGAGATTGAACATTTAGAGTATCATGAGATGATTACAGATTTAACTTTATCAAATCTCTCTCTCTCTCTCTCTCTCGTTCTCCTAATGTGAAATGTAAACTTAAGGTGTAAATCTGAAGAAATGTTTGATAAAGGAATTGGAAAAATTAAACAGGAGACGTTGAGATCCTTCAGCTTACACCAAAAACAGCCTTATATAATACAGGACAAGAGCACCTTCAGTTGGGTCAGACACATGTTCTCGAAACCAACTCGGGTTTTTGCTTCCGTCAGTTCTCTGCAATCTCTCTGAGCTGAGGGGATTGTCAGCCTTGGCTTTGCAGCTGTTTTGTCTGCTGTCTGGGAGGTTCTTCTGGGCCTGGGAGGCTGTTGGCTGTTTGACAGTTCCTGTTCTTGGTGTTTAGACCTGAATTGTGACCAAGCAATGGTAATCTTGCTGGATAAGCTAGCTTCTAGTCTCTACTGCAGGTGCACAGAGGTCAAAAACAAAAACACAGCATGCTGGCAGATTAGATTGATTGTGAACAAAAACATAAAGTTAAGAGTAATAAAAACTTTTTTTCAGGCAAATTCTAACCAAGAGGATCAATCTTGCTGAATTTAACAGTTTCTTTTCATTGACGGTTCTGTGTTTTTGCGTCTGTGAGTCCATAATTCGCTGTTATTTCAGCGTAAGGCCTTGATGAAGGCCTTTTTCCCAAGTCTTGGTCAGAGTGAGATGTGTCTCCAGCAAAATCGGGTGTTTGTCTCTAATTCAGGACTGTTGGAACAGATGAATGTGGAACCTTCAGGAAATAGTACCCAAGGATGAACCAGACTTGTGGAGATACACAATTCCTGTTATCTTGGCTGTTTTCTTTTGATGTTCATATGATGTCACACAAGAAACCAATGTGTGCTTGAGGTGTTGCTCTAAAATTGAACCACGAGTGTGTTTCCATTCGACTTATAAGTCAGAAGCTTATAGAGACAAAACAATCTTCATCTGGGATATCCCTGGCATTAAGTTATTTTAACGTATGTAAACTTCTGACATTGAACAAAGTAATAAAAAATATTCCTCTTTAGTTATTCTGCCATTTAGAACATAGAAACATGTCGTTAATTCTAACTTATCTAAAACAGAAAAAGTTTAATCTGATTCAGTGTCAGACACTGTATGTAAATATCTTCTTTCAACTTGCTAAGAAACTGTGAAAACTCTCAGCTGCAGCTGTTAACTGTAACCATACCCTGATCAAAACAACAAAAATGTCTGCCCCAAAATAAGTAAAAATGCTTTAATATATGACATTGTGACTAGATCAGCTCCTGTCCTCCATTAAAGTTATTTAAAAATCTACCTATCTATTTTCTGGTACTTAAAAGGTATCATTTAGGATTTTCTAAGTGAGGTTTAGTTATAAAGTTGTACACAGTTAATATCTTATCTTATTTAGTATACATTTAGATTATTTGGTCCTGAAGGGTGAAGCAAACAATTAGTCCGAAAGGGGCCATTACCAAAAATCTACTATCTATTACTACTATCTACTAGTATTATTCCGGTCTCAAAAACAACATGGTGGTTTATGCAAATCCTATCTTTTTAATCATTTAATTGTGGTCATGTTTGCATTGGATGATCATTTATACAGAAGCCAATGTTTATTCACACAGGAAATGGAAGTCAATGCGTCAACAACTGTCTTCCTGTATGAAATACATAAAAAACCTTTTTGGATTTCAGGCCTGAGTAACCACCTGATAGCAAGGTATGGTTGGTTGAAAAATCAATAAAGGTTTGTTTGCATTTACTGCTATAATATTTGTAGTTTTCAGATTAATGACTTATCTCAGACAATTATTCTGACCAGAAATCCTTTAAATGTTCTGTTCTTAGTGCATGTGTCACATAGGAAAACTTGTGTGCACACCACCTCTTGCCTACATTTGACTGTTGGCTTTTGTGTAGATAGTGACATAATGCAAACATGATGACAGCTTAAAGGTCTAAAAACATCATAGACTGTTGTGACATTTTTGAAACTGGACTTGTTTACAGATAGTAGAGATTGGCTTTGGTCTTGGCCCCTCTCAAGATAGCTAGGGCAAAAAAATTTGGATTTAAAAAAGAAGACATTGAGAGCGTTATCTACTGCAGATCCTATATTAACTCATTATGAATTTCTAGAGAACCTCACTTCAAAAATTAGGAACTATTCCTTATAATGCAGACCTGGGTCTGAAGGGGCCTCAGTCTAAGCAGAGATTCCATGACCTTTCTCTGCTCAACTACCTGGACCTGAATTGAGACCTCCTTTTGAAGACCTCCTCTAGGACTAAATAGCATCCAGATACCGAAACTCCCTTGACTGACTAGACCAGCTTTAATTTCTTCAACTTGGGGAAGCATTTTCAAAGTTTTGTAATTGATTTAGCACCTTTGTCACTTAATTTCTGTCCTTCGCAGGCCCCAGGTAAAGGAAAAAAGTGAAAAAGAGTCAACATTCACAGAAAAACTTTGAAACACCAAAAGAACACCAAAGGTAATACTGATCAGGACCACTTTGCAAGCAAGTCTGCTTTTCCTGATACAACCTGTAAGAAAACGAATCTCCAAAAAAGCATTGCATAAATTACAGTAATAAACAATACTTGGGGTTTGCTTATGAAATCATTCCACAAACTCTGTACATCATGACTAAAATTAATATATATACGACATACTATGTAATAGACTGTGTTTGTTTGATTTCACTGATGCACTGGTGATTGGTAATTAATTTGAGGAAAATTTAAGATAAACTATCTCCTTATGTTTACAAGAACTGAGTATTTAAAAAAATATATAATCATATGACGTGTTTTAGAATGATTGGAGTTGATGTAAAGCAGATGTGTACAGTTGTAAATTGCATTTAACCGCAGAATTCCCCATAAATTAAAGTTTGCCAAACATGTGGCTCACTTTCATCACTGTTGGATGTATGACTCGTACTGTTGCAAATTGTTTGTACATTCTGTCCACGTTGCATCATGTGTAAGCTAGGACTGATCTGTGTGTAACATGAACACTAAGGTTCCTCTAGTCCTCAGGGTGTCATTGCATGTAATTATACTGTAATTTACTGTAATTAGAAATGGTGTTGTCACCAAGCACACCAACCCCTGTAAATGACTGTGGACAGACAACTAGACTCCCATTTAATGCTTATCTTGAGGGTCATTTGAGACTCTGAGCAGGAGGACAATGCATAAAAGATTACTGCCGTTTAAAACACACAAACACACACACACACATAACTGTGATGTTTAGAATTAAACAAATAGATCTGTTAAGTGAAGATATGATCAGTCAGAGTCTTGCTTTTAGCAGAGAGCAGGGGTGCAACAAAATTAAAACGCCACAATATTTATTATAAAACTCAGTTCTGTCTTGTGACGTGCTAAACATTTACTGTAAGAGCTCAACTGGTGAAGTTGGTCTGAGCTGTTATTAAGGTCCCTGTTTACATGAAAACTGGTCGACTGTAGGTTTATTGGTGGTTCCTAGAGTCTCTAGAAGTAGAATGGGAGGCAGATCCTTTAGTTATCAGGCTCCTCTCCTGTGGAACCAGCTCCCAGTTTAAGTCCGTGAGGCAGACACCCTGTCTACTTTTAAGGCTAGGCTTAAAACTTTGCTTTTTGATAAAGCTTATAGTTAGAGTGGCTTAGGTTATCCTGAGCTATCTTCCTTATTTTTTACCTCCGTCTTCTTCCCTCCCTGTTGGATGGAGTACGGGGGAGTCAGGTTAAGCCTAAACCGGCTCAGTTATGGTTGAGGTGCAAACACACCTTCCATTTCTGCTACCTGTATGACCCCCTCTCTTATCCAATGGTTATAATCAATCTGACAGAGAGAGGTATCCCAATTGTTGTGGTTTTTAATATAACAGTGGCCATCAGTGGGCTCTAGATGGACAAACTATCTACTTTTAAGGCTAGGCTTAAAACTTTCCTTTTTGATAAAGCTTATAGTTAGAGTGGCTTAAGTTATCCTGAGCTATCTCTGTAGTTATGCTGCTATAGGCTTAGGCTGCTGGAGGACATAATGACCACTTTCACCCTCTTCGCTACTTTCTCACACTACTCTTCAATTTTGTATTTTTTGCTGTTATTTCAGCTTTTAACTTTGTTCTCTCTCTTTTCTCTACCTAGAAGCTACACCTGGCCTGACTCTGTGTCTACCTGTGACACCTTTCTGGAGAGGGGCATCGTCCAAGCTTCTGCTGGCAACAACTTAATGCTCACCCTCTACCGATGATCCACATGGCCCTGTCTTTCAGTGTTTAACCCTTTCTCTCTCCTAGACATGGCAATTGACTGAACTTTTACTGTGACTAACTCTGTGTGCTCTCTTCAGACTCTAACCTTGAAAACTGGCTCAGAGTTTAACTGTTCTTTCTTTCTGGGTGAAACGACTAAAGGAGCTACACCCATTAACATTTACTTTCCCTTCCCATAGAAAGTACTCCTGGATCAGTGCTTCTTTGTTCTCTTTGTGTCTCTGCTCTGTTCTCTCTAAGCCCCAGTCGGTCGTGGCAGATGGCCGCTCACACTGAGCCTGGTTCTGCTGGAGGTTTTTTCCTGTTAAAAGGGAGTTTTTCCTCTCCACTGTCGTTACATTCATGCTCAGTATGAGAGATTGCTGCAAAGTCAACGCCAGTGACTGTCCAATGTCTCTACATGCTCATCCAAGAGGAGGGAATGCTGCAAGTGACTGACTCGATGCAATCTGCTGGGTTTCCTTAGACAGAAAAACTTTTTATCCAATTTGAATAAATAACTGAATCTGACTGCACTGTTTAATGATTAATTGGAATGTATGTACCTGACTTTTGTGAAGTGCCTTGAAACGACATGTGTTGTGAATTGGTGCTATATAAATAAACTGATCTGAATTGAATTGAGTTGAACACAGAAAGGTTTAGTTGTGCTTTTACTGTTCGTTTTCGCAACAACTGCGACAAGTTTTCTCTGAAAATAGCACAATTTGAAAGCGGTTTCCAGAGTGTAATGGTTTAAAAATGTCCTGGTGTCTGTTGTAGATGGGAAGGATGAAATCTTTCTTATTGGGAAGCCCTGGCTCATGCGCAGTGTGACTGAAATCAGTAGAAATTAATGTGCACGAGCACAACATAACAGCTGCCGACCAGTTTAAAACCCACAGAAGATGAAGATATGAACAGTAACAATGGCGGACTGCAGTGTACTTACTTGTGGAGCTGATTCTCCAACAAAAAGCTCATTTTCTCCCTCGTATTGCAAGCAGAAAGTGTTTGAACATGTTGAGTTTAAAAATACATACTGCCTAGTAGCGTGGAGGGGGAATTACACCATCTTCACGTCTCTACTGTTGCCATGTGAACGGAGTTTGTAATTAAAACGTTGTTGTGTAGATGTGTTAACAAAAACCGAAAAAAACATTCAGTTTTCATTGAATCGTTAATTTGAAGTAAGGAAGGAAGAAATTCTTCAGTGGTTTTGTAATGTTGACAAAACAGGTTGAAGACGTCCTGTCAGGCTGGCTAATTATGCTCTTTCAAAAAAGCCTTAAAGAAGTGTCCAACACATTTCAGTCATTTGTATGGCAGAAATCTTGGCACATATGGTGCACAAATATGGGTAATACAGTGACCAACAAGACGCGAATGATACTGGCTAACAGTATAAGGGCAACGTACACTGGCAGCTTCTGGTCCGCAGCTGCAGTTCCAAGGAAGCGATCCTTTTCCAACTTGTTCAATTCAGGAGCACGGATACTTTTGAATAGAACCTAAAAGTAAATGCTCTACATTAAGGCCTCTAGTTCAACCCAAATATACTTAACCTGATCAAACCTGAACTGGATATTTCTATATTGAAGAGAGATACTTTAAAACACAGTTGGAAATTGGTGGAACATTTATTCTTATAAAACAGTCACAAAACATCTTCGGAGACAACTCTCTGGATACAGATATGCAGCAACTGTCTGGACAGTGAAGTTAACTGAAGTTAACCAAGTCTCAAGTCATTGCTTACACAGAAGAAACCAGACTGAGTCAGAACATCTAAAATTTGCCTATGTAGCAGAGTTGATTGTTACTAGCACGGAGATATTATTGGAGTTTTAATTTTGACGAAAGTCTAAAATTGTGAACTCCTGGAATGTCACGAGTTATAATGTTCTCTTAAATATAATCAGTGACATCTGATGTTAGAACTCTGATAATTGAGTCCTATTGTGACCAGTGACAGCTGATTTTAACCTCATCACTTGGTGCATCAATAATGTGCAGTTGTGGTTTATTCCTTCTCATATATGTACAGTGCAAGCTGTTCATAATAATGCCCACCCAGGGATGCCAAGAATGTTGTAATTATGAATATGAATATATTATTTAATATTTAATATGAATGCTTTAATATTTATTAAATAATATTTCGGTCTGTTAAGGGTTGTCCTGTGGATACCAGCCCAATAAGACAGTGGCATTACGACCAAATTGAAAGGGATGAGCCAAGCTCTGACATTACTGAACAGCCAAACTCTGCACACACAAAGAATGAATTCACAACAAACTCTTTACCATGCTAAAGCAATCCAACTAAACTACCAAGCAGAATGAAAGAATAAGGAAGACTAATGGACTATGTACAATATAAACAATTTGATCAAAGATGGTTGAAAACCATGACCAATAAAGTGATGCAACATTACCATACAATGTTATTTATGTTTGAGAACCAAGGATTATCTTGAAGAATCTGGAATTGAAGTTAAGTTAGTCTTAGATCTCACTTAGGCAATAATTGGCATACCTTTAGACAACCATTCACAATGCAAGATCAGATAAAATATAATTTTAATTAAATAATATTTTAAATAATGATTTGTTGAATAAAACCAACCTTCTGGACGACCAATTCTCAATGCTGTTTAATTAGCTGCTTTTATATATTAAAATAATATTTAAAGAAATATTATTAAGGAAATAGTGAAACAATATTTAAGGAAATATTATCTTGAACAACAACACAATCTTTCTGGAGAAATGGTGTTTACTTAGTTTTAAAGTTTAGTAAAATAACATTTAGGGAAATATTATTTTCTAGATTGAAAACTAACAACCTTTTTGGGTAAATGATCTTAGCAGGCAAGCACGTGTTCTTAGCTGTTAGTGGTTGGAGCAAATGTGAACACGTGCTGAGAAGATAATCTGCTAGCACTAAGATGGCTTGTAGAACCAGGGTCTCTGCTGGGAACTCTCTGGAACACAGTTTGCTTCTGTAGACCTCATAGAGAAAGTCAAACAACTCTTGTATCTTAATTACCCCCGTTCATGAATGAATACCGGATACACAAACAGCAATTCATTCCTACTTAACTTAGTGCATATGATCGCATGATCGTATGACACCAGTTTGATCCAGTTTGAAGAGTTATGTCTGTTTGCCTGCAAAGAGACATTAGCGCACTGTGTCCCTCCGTCCAGTTCCTCTGCGGACCTGCGTGGAAGAGGTCAGTTTGTTGCAAAAGTGGGGTTTTTATTCGGACAGTGACGTCACGGGAAGTCCACTGTTATTCCATTTCTGGCTGTGTTGGAAGTAGGTTAATGCGATTTATTTTGAAAGTTCCAGAAAAGTTCGTACTGGCCTTTCATTTTGTACCCATGGCTGTGGGGTCCCAACATGCAACAATACTCCTTAGCCAAGAAATATAGTGAGTACAGGAGAGTTTAGTCACAATAGTACAAAGCAATTGGTGCTAATCAGAAATTCCCTTAGCTCCTGCAGTGTTGCTGTCAGCTTCTTGTCTTTTTTAACAGTGTTACAAAAACATCTAGTGTTACTAATCTGACTGAGGTCCCATATACAGTTTGTGTGTGGAGAAGGGGTGGGGGTGGTCTCCTGACTGATAATTCATACAATTAGATCATTTTGATTATTTGTAACCCCTTGTAAACAAGGTCAAGAAAATCCCAACAGGAATGTTTAATTTTATTTACAGTAATCGGAATCTCCATACCTCATGTTAAACCAAACGAAGAAAAAAAGTTTAAAATTGGATCAAAAAGAAAGAATTTGCGCACATTCAACCAGATTTTTGCATTTTCACCAAATTCATTTTTCCTTCTCACATATTTGTTTTTCAGTTCAATAGTACAGGATGAATGTCACATTAAAGTTCTAACTTTAAGGAAAAATATTCATAATGGTCTCATCTTTTTTTATATTTAAAAAACCTGCAATGTGAATTAGGTGTGTGGACTTTTGAGAGCCACTCTATATCTAAAGGTAATTTGATTTTAACAGAGAGGTTTGGCTTGTAGCTTTACATTGTAACTTCTTCAAAATTTTATTTGAAAAGTTTAAACAGTCAACCAGTTCAAACAGTCATCCATAACCAGTCAGGTAGGGAGAGATCAAGAATGAGGCCATGGTAACGAGCAACACAGCCATGTAAGCAAAGCGTGATGTAATCACATACCTTTATCGTCCATGGCCTCCAGGTGTTTTTGTAACCTCAAAATTAGCAGCAACACAAAGAAGGATTTTTCAATGACATTTATTGTTTCAGAATTAATGAATAGAACTTCATCCAAGCATGTCTGCTATCGAAGTGCATACAAGTCACACCACAGGAGTGTAAATTCTTCACGTGCCCCTCAGGGAGAGACGTGGAGGTAGTCGTCTGGAGTTTATAGAGCACAGTGGATGCACACACCACCTCTAATCTGCAACATGTTAACTGATAAAAGCTCACATTTTGAAATCAAAAACGGCAACTTCTAATCAATAAACTTCTCAGCTGTGGCTTCTCTTTAACAATGTCTTTCCCTGGATAATTGCATTAAAATCTCCAAGAATCAACACAAGTTTGATAATTTTTGCAATTTGAAGGGTGTGTAAATTTCAAAATCAGTTGCAACAAGATCATATTTCATAAAAAAGAGCACATGACTGCCGTCTTACAAGGTTTAAACATGGTTTTTGGCAGTAATAACCCAACAGTCCAAAAAATAGATTTTTAACCTAAAATAATGTATAAACAAGCTGTACCAGTGAACCCAAAGACAGATCACCCATTTAAATATATTTCACAAAGGTTTATTATGGTAACAGCATTAGAGTGAGTAATCATTAAGGAGTGTATCGATGATTCTCTTTGAGCATATGATTACCTTTTTTACCATTCTTATCAAACAATACTTTAACATTGTCATTAGAATGTCCAGGAACTCATTGATATTAGAGACTGTCCTGTTATAAACCAAACAGGTACCTGTGTTTAGGTCAAAAGCAGAAAAAAACCCTGCTAGTAAACAGCACGCTCAGATTTAATACATGCAGATTACCGTAAATATTTTAAATCTTTGACTGGCACAGATGTGATGCTGGTTTCACTGTTGGTTTGAATGAGTTGAGATTGTTAATACTACTAAAACCAGGATGTACAGGGCTTGGCAAATGTCAAAAGTCATCTGACATTTCTTTACATTTTCATCCCAAGGAGCCACTCTTTCTTTATACCTTTTATTCGGATTTTTAACATTTCTCTGGGCTCTCTGAAGTTATTGTTAAGTTTTTCATTGGCTTGTTTTTTTGAACATTGTCAGTTCAGGACCTGATCATTTTCAGAGGAAAAGTCAAGCACAGATGATATAATTTCTCTTTGTTATTATTATAGCCTTTTAGAATTGAATTAAATATACTAACAACAAACAAAAAAGCCATTTAACTGTGACTTCTGAATCATTCAGGCATATAAAGTCTCCTTAATTCAAAGGTTTATTCAGTTTTCTGTCTCCATATTGCAGAAAACTTAGCGAGGAACAAATTTTAAACTAGATGTTTGGGCAGTTTAATTTGGTGCTTTTGCTAAATCTGCAAAATATAAATTTTACCTAATTTCAATGGTTGCACCTACACCAGCAAGGTGATTCCTAAAAAGCTGTTAGCTGAAAATGGAAGGACGAGGCATCTCTCAGTTGCATGTGTCCGGTCTTTGTCTTCTTCTGAAAGATAAGACTCTCAAATACTGTTCGCTTGCTATAGACAGCCATTTAGGGACAGATACCTAAAACACTAAAAAGTAGCCAGAGTCCAAACGACAATTCTTATTGACCTTCAGAGAGGCTGGACAAATGATTTGGGTCTGCTCTGGGTCTTCTTCCAGTGGACAAGCCATAAAACAAGGTTTGAGCACGACTGTTGGCCTGGGTGAGCCCCTCTCTCTGCAAATTTGAGTAGAATAAAAAGTAGCATAGAATAAAGGTTTCATCAGTCTCAATCTGTCTTTTAATCTGTCTAAGGACTTTTTAACTAGACCCAATCAAATGCACTCCAGAATTTTTAAAAGGCAGCGAAATAGCCCTTCAATTTAGAGCCGATTTAGACTTAATTTTGGTCCCTTCAAATTATGACTCTTGAATCATGTATTATAATGGCATGAATCATGCCATTATAATACAACCTCATTCTCGTATTCCTACAGTGCTTAGACTGAATGCATCATATAGCCTGACATGCAAATAAGCAAAGAAACCCCATTCTGGGTGTAAATACATTAGTTATGCTTGTGCCACCCAATAAGTCATACTGCTCTGGGTGGTAAACCATATTGCACATATCGAAACTTTCCACCTTAGAAGATAAAAGAGAGTTTGGCTCATTGGTATGAAAGTACTACAAATAATAGGGGTAGATTCGTTTATACATTTTTAAAAACTAAATTGTGATGTCCTTTTCTAATGATCTGATTATCATTTGTGCTTGTTTTTAGATCATGAGAAAATACAACTAAATAAATTCTACTTATAAAAATGGATTCATCTTAAAGCATCTTTATAGGTTCATTCAAAATGTGGCTTTTTGACAACAGATATTTGTAATATCAGCAGGGTGGGCTGACTTACCAGCAACTCCCCAGCTTTCCCTGTTCAGCTTTTTTCTAGGATTTTCTTACACCACAGACACCATCTCTATGTCAAACCCCCCAAAAACTCCTGTGTGCTTAGATTTTCTATGATTCCTAAAGCAAAACATCATAAAATATAAATTTCTTTTTAAATCTACTTTTTATTGTAAAAAACAACAACAAAAAAAAGAAACATGACTGGGTTGATGCTGACAGTTTAGGAACAACCTCCACTCTGTCCAGCAAAGTAGAGAGTTAATAAACAACCTGAAGTCACAGGACAGAAAAATTCCCCATCACCCCAACACTCCGCCTGTTAGGAGATACAGGCACAAAGTTATAAGGAACACCGTCAACCTAAGCTGAAGAAGAACAACACTTGAGCACCTGGTAATGCAGCGAGATCAGTTACCGCTTCCTTTCATAACCAGACAGGACGAGAGGCTCAACAAAAATATAACAAGCAAGCAGCAATAGAGAGATAGAGATGCTGTGGGAAGTCTAATGGGTGAGTAATATGAAGCAATCATCACTTTTTAGCTTTCGTATGCATTCACGTTACATTGTGCAATAATCTTCTCAATTTCCTGCTTGGAAATTAGGCATTTTCTCACATTCTTGTGCTCAAACTCCTCCTCTTTAAAGTTTTCTTCATTTTCTTCAATGCCCATCTAACTTCTACCGTAGTATAGATGGCAAAACGTCAATCTATCCATCATTTACAGTCAACGTATTTATATTTTTTTCTTTTTATATCAAAAATGAATGACACAACCTTCATTCATTGTAAAATAAAGTGTAAAACAAACAACCAAAAAAATCTCTCAGCGTTAAGTCGAAAGGCAAACAAAAAGTGATCCTGAGTTGGTTTGTGGCTGTACACAGCATGAAGGTTTTCAAGAAGCTGCACCTAATAGTGAAACAGACATAAACTGCTGCTACTTATTTTTTACTCGAAACAACTTGAATTTAGACTTTGAACAGACCAAACCAACTGCTGCAGGATCAGAGAGTGTGTGTTAGTGTGTGTCAGAGAGATAATCAGGAGGAGGGAGACTGATGCATCTCCCATCAGTCCTTCAAAACCACAGTGAATCCTTCTCGTCCGCCACCGTTTTCCTCTTGATTTCTGCTGCTCTGCCTCCTCCACAGACGGTACGTCAAGGGATTGTTGCTGGCTCCTGATCTGCATCTGAAAGCCTGGTCCTCACTCAGAAAAACGTTCTCCGATGAGATGGAGGCTGTCACGTCCTCAGCTTTAGGATGACGGTGGCCAGGATAAGGAAGAACGTGTTCCAGCCCAGGGTGAAGGCAAAACCTCTCCACACCATCATCTCAGACATACCCCAGCCTGGAGAGAAGATTACAGAGTTAGCTACATATTGAATAAGATCTTCCAATCACTTCTATGGCCACCTATGTATAATATTTAGCACATAGGAATACAGACTGGTTCTACAAACATTTCCATGTGATAGCAGCCACATTCATGCCTTATAACAAGTGCAACGTGAAGCAGAGAGGTAAAACATGGGCATCACTGGACTCTAGAGCAGTGGAGACGTGTTCTCTGGGGTGATCAATCATGTCTCTTTGTGTGACCATCCAATGCATAAGTCTGAGTTTGTCACTTGCAAGGAGAATGGTATCTATCTGACTGCAGTGTGTCAATTGTAAAGTTTAGAGAGGATAGACTCGAACCCTTGGTAAAATTCATAGTTCGTTGCCAGGCCTCTGCAGAGCTGAATGAGGAAATTCATTTGGAGAAGGGATGCATCTAACAGTTGCAGGATAGTAGGCTACCTCCCAAGGACTGGACAGGGGCACCCCCACTGTAGGGAATAAATACATGCTGCATAGCACTCCTAACCAGAATAATTGAGCTAATAACTAAAATAAGATGCTAAAGACAGTTTCAACTTCAAATTATTTTGGGTTTGATTTAAATTAGTAAACCCTCCATTTTACTACTTGTATGACCCCTTCTCTTTTCCAATGGTTATGGTCAATCTGACAGAGGGTCAGTGGGCTCTAGATGGACGAACTGTCTACTTTTAAGGCTAGGCTTAAAACTTTCCTTTTTGATAAAGCTTATAGTTAGAGTGGCTTAAGTTATCCTGAGCTATCTCTGTAGTTATGCTGCTATAGGCTTAGGCTGCTGGAGGACATAATGACCACTTTCACCCTCTTCGCTACTTTCTCACACTACTCTTCAATTTTGTATTATTTGCTGTTATTTCAGCTTTTAACTTTGTTCTCTCTCTTTTCTCTTCCTAGAAGCTACACCTGGCCTGACTCTGTGTCTACCTGTGACACCTTTCTGGAGAGGGGCATCGTCCAAGCTTCTGCTGGCAACAACTTAATGCTCACCCTCTACCGATGATCCACATGGCCCTGTCTTTCAGTGTTTAACCCTTTCTCTCTCCTAGACGAGGCAATTGACTGAGCTTTTACAGTGACTAACTCTATGTGCTCTCTTTCAGACTCTAACCTTGAAAACTGGCTCAGAGTTTATCTGTTCCTTCTTTCTAGGTGAAACGACTAAAGGAGCTACATCCATTAACATTTACTTTTCCTTCCCATAGAAAGTACTCCTGAATCAGTGCTTCTTTGTTCTCTTTGTGTCTCTGCTCTGTTCTCTCTAACCCCCAGTCGGTCGTGGCAGATGGCCGCTCACACTGAGCCTGGTTCTGCTGGAGGTTTCTTCCTGTTAAAAGGGAGTTTTTCCTCTCCACTGTCGCTACATGCATGCTCAGTATGAGGGATTGCTGCAAAGTCAATGCCAGTGACTGTCCACTGTCTCTACATGCTCATCCGGGAGGAGTGAATGCTGCAAGTCACTGACTGGATGCAATCTGCTGGGTTTCCTTAGATAGAAAAACTTTTTATCCAATTTGAATAAATAACTAAATCTGACTGCACTGTTCAAGGATTAGGATTAATTGGAATGTATGTACCTGACGTTTGTGAAGTGCCTTGAGACGACATGTGTTGTGAATTGGCGCTATATAAATAAACTGAATTGAATTGAATTGAAATTAGTGCAACTAGCAGAAACAGCCTCTATGTATATTCACTCAGCAAGACTCCACTGTTGAGAACACAGTGGTGTGGGCTGATTTCAGCAGAAGGTACAGTTATGAATTACAGGAAGAATGAATGGACATGTGCTGGGAAATGTCTTAATAACAATCTGGTGTCTTTTTTAACTAGACACTGATTACAAACATGCAGCCAAGAAAACTCTCATGTGGTTTCATAAAAAGAAAAAAAAAAGCTGATAGAACAGCCCAGTAAAATACTATAACAGAATCCATATTAGCTCTATGAAAAAAGAAGATTTGAGTGCATAGAAAGGACCCCCAAGACCTTCAAGATTTGAAGACAGTTCTTATAGAAGAGAGGTCAAAATCACACCTGAGTAAAGCAAGATAGTTTCTCCATAAAATAGATATGTTAAAGATGTCCTTACCAAAAAAGGTATTTCATGCTCTCAGGAATAAAAGGGTATTTTCCCCCGTTTGTCAACATTTGTTAAACTGCAGTGAGGTCATAATAAAGGTGTTAGTTCTCTGAATTGAATTGTGCAGGTGTAGACCTCTGCCTCAGTCTCATCTTCCACTGTGTCTCAGTGGTAAGGTTTTTGAACAGGAAAAGCCTTCTCTGTCTTCCTGTGTATCGTGTAACATAGAGGTCTGAAGGTGGGTCTTATTGTTTAGAGGTGGTGGGGTCAGAGGAAGGAGAAAGACTTGTGAGACAGAGTGAAACTACTACACCTTACATTCCAGGAATGCAAGTTACACACAACTGAGGGCTGATAAATGATTTAGACACATGCTTATGTTGCGTATGACGTCAGAAATTAAGTTGTTGACATGCAGCTGAGCCTCACACATGTTATTTACAGCTGCTGGGTCAATTTTTGCATATACGTTACCTCTGTACATGATGCAGCGAAGGGATTCTGAGGCGTAGGTCTGAGGAAGAGCCAGACTGAGGTAGCGAAGAGGATAAGGGATGCACTCCACAGGCCAGATGATACCTGCATCACAGGACAGAGAGGCCACAGTGTAAGATGTCAGATTAATAAGAAATGCAACTTGTGTCTGGATTCTGATAACAAACATATTAAACATTTACAGAGCTGACTGCAAGTTACGAGTCATCCCTCATTGCTTAATGTCTTTTTTCGAAGAACGCATGATTTCTTTTCTAGTGGTGTTGATCTGTAATTTCCTAGATATTTTTTAGGTTTTTCTCTGTTTCTGTGGCGTGGTGCTGAAGGAGAAAATCTCAAAGTCAACAATTTTCTGTATGAGTGAGGTGAACAGAAATGTTAGAAGCCACAGGATGTATTTTCTAGGACATGTTGAGACACAGCTGCTGAGGCTGTGAGAGAGAGAGACTTTCAGCAGCAAACAGGAAGGCTAACGTATTTCAGGGTATTTCAGTTCTACTTTGAAAGTCAAGATAAAGATCTACGTACATTGTCCAGGGAATACACATAGATGAGACAGTTGTTTAAGTAATGCTAACTTAGCTAACAATACTAAACGCTAATATCAGAAGACAGTTTAAAATGTCAACTCTATAATAATTTTCCAAACCACTGCTGAAGGCTAGAGACAATATTTTGAAGAATGTTAATTATAGTTCTTGAAGACAATTTGGAATGGGCTAAAATCTGTAAAATAGGCAGGTCAAAACGTTTCAAAAATGGGAGATCGGAAATTAGTCACAAATTTCAGATCAGTGCATCTCTACTCCTAAACTCCATGGATGAACCATAGTTGTGTCTGTACATAACAGACAGCTAAGTAAATATACAAATTTGAATAGAATCTTGAGGTATTTTCTTGAGGTATTTTGCTACAAGCATTCTGTCACCAAGAATGTTTGTTCATATGGGTTTGGTAGAATCAATAAAAAACACCAAAATAACACCACCAACAAGATGATTCCCAACCAGCTGTAGAGTAAATGTTTGGCATGCAGTGGATGATCAACATGAGAGTGATCCATATTTCAGGTCCCATGTCAGGTCTTTGCTGATTCTTTCCTAAAGACAAACTTTTTTGCTGGGAATAGGTTAGTTTTATGCTGACTCTTCGTCTTTTACCCTCCACATGTGAACTTTGCTTGGTTTTAGCCATGCAGTTCAAAATGTGCAATCCTCTCCAGGGGAAAAAAAAGAACTTCACAAACAATAAGTTAAAAAGCAACCAGTGTCCACAGCAGAGCTTGCAAGACCTTCAGAAAGTCAAAAAAGTACAGCTTACGACAGTTTTCAAAGACAATAAAATGGATAACGAAGATAATAAAGTCTGGGTCTTTGGAGAAATTAGGATAGTTTGGAAGTTTTGAAAAACGCTGCCAATAATCTTATCCTTTCAGTTTTTACATTTCAACTTACATTAAAAAAGGGCTGTTATAATTTCAAACAAAAGGATTTTTTAATCTATAATTTAAAACTGTTTTTTTATATGGGTTCACTAAATGCCCTTCATTAAGTTTCTGCTATTGTAAAGCATGAAAAACCATGAACAACATATAAATATGTTTTTCAAGTATTTTGAGCATTTATGCTGACAGATTGTGCTTCTGCTGTTATTTTCATATGAAATGATGGACAATTGCTCTTTTGTTTGGATACAGTCACCAAGCATTTGTGTTTGGAATTAGTATCCACTGTAATCAGTATCTTCACCATCAAACTGATACCTTCAGCCATCCTAAGTTCCCATTTTTTAAACACATATCGTCCCCACACGCTGGCTGACATCCAGCTCACAACAAATATTTAATCAGCTTTACTGGTTAAATAAGCAATCAGTCACCCACTGTGCTTTTCAAGTTCACACGAGACACATGTAAGACAGTTTTATGACCGATTTTTTATGAATCTCTTCTCACCGCTCAGTATAAGGTTAGGGTAGAAGATGCCCAGAGCGGCTTGATTGGCGCTCTGCTCGTCGTCAATCCCCGCCGAGATGACAAGGCCGAAGGAGATGCCTGTGACGCCCTGCAGCACGATCAGACATATGACTAGAAACAAAGAGCCTTCGTTTGGCATCTGTGCAGAGAGGGATAAAAGAAATACAGTGAGGAAAGGTAACAGGCTCAAAGATAATGCTTTGCTTCTAAAAATCAATTTGTTTTAGGTTGAGCATTGTATTCTGTTATATCGGTTATAAGTGCACATGGGGTTCAAACACGAAACAGCAGCAGTCAGCCACAAACAGCCACTCTTTTCGCTACCACAGTGAGGTGGAGCGGCGGCGGCCATGTTTACAGCCGCCAGATGGCCTCTGCTGCGGATCAGCCCTTTAAAAAAGAGCCATACACACCACATGCATCACTTTGACATTATTGCACCTGTTTGTTGTGGTAAAGTGGTGGTGTTTTAAACTGCTACCCTAATACTCTCTGTGATCACAATGAATGTAAACCAAGCTGCGAGAATAGGCAACTGTGCAAAAAGTAGCCTTTAAAAGACTAAATTATTATATTATTTTACCATGATCTGTTTCCACATGAAAAATTAACAATGTCTGATCACCCTCAAGTTGAACACACAAAAAACAGAAATGCTACATGCCGGAGTAGATTAGGTTGTGCCAGGAAGTCAAAATGAAAACACGGATGTGCAAAATTTTAAAATTAAGGTGTGCCTAATTAAAGATGTCAGATTAATAAATCAAAGTGGGAACAATCGCCTTTCTTAAGCATTAGTAGACTTTTGGTGCTTTAACAAATGGAAGAAGTAAAACAGTCAGGTATGGAAAAATCAAACATTTTTCAAAACTCAACCTTTTTTCAATTCTTATCCAGACCTTTATAGGAATTTAAAACTCTTACTATTCCCTCAAACAAATCTGAGTATTTACCTATCATAAAAAGAGTTATAATCCCAATTTCATGAAGATTACACATATAAATGAAAAATTCATTTTCATATTTGTTAAATGGTTATTGATCACAAACCCAAAAAACATTTGGGAAATGTTTTTATGGACTGTTTTAGGGATGGATTAAAGGAGCCTGTTCTGTCAGAAAAAGACAACATGGGAACGGAAAAAATTCAGATCTGCAGAGATACAAAAGCTCTCTAATGTTTTCCTATGATCTTCGAACAAATACGGCAACAAAATCCAAGAAATGACAATTATAATTTAATCTGGTTGTAAATAAATACATTAGGAGGTGAGATGAGATACTTAAAGAACCATACAGAGCTTGGCCGGACTCAGCTGCGAGGACTTGAAGTGATAAACTCTCCAAAGTTGACTGGAATGTTTGTGTTGCTCCTTGGAGCTCTAAGACACTATCCGTCTCCCCTGACAACGTGCAAAAATAGACCTGCACCCAGAGGCCACATGACCACACGGTTGCCACAGCAATCGCAGGCTGTTGTGGCGGCGATCCTGCAGCGATCCCTGGAAACGGGCGATGCAGGAAATGATTTATGAAGCGGTGGTCTCTTTAGACTTCAGCAACTTAATTAACAGTTCTGAGCATGCATGCACACACACAAAGACATGCAGAGAGAAGAACACTGACACTTATGTTAAGGTTTAAACCATCAGCTTATTGAGAACTTGTGTTGAAGAAATTTGTATTTCTTCAACTTTGCCATTTTTAATATAATGAGATGTAGTTTTGCATTGAAAATGAATAGAGATATCCTTAAAAATCCTTCAAAGTCTGTCCCTTTCTGTCTGAAAGCTTCTTTCTCTCTACTGATTTAATACATACAGTGCCTTGCGAAAGTACTCGGCCCCCTTGAACTGGTCAACCTCTTGCCACATTTCAGGCTTCAAACATAAAGATATAAAATTAAAATTTTTTGTGAACAATCAACAACAAGTGGGACACAATCATGAAGTGGAATGAAATTTATTGGATGTGTCAAACTTGTTTAACAAATACAAAACTGAAAAGTGGGGCGTGCAATATTATTCGGCCCCCTTGCGTTAATACTTTGTAGCGCCACCCTTTGCTACAATTACAACTGCAAGTCACTTGGGGTATGTTTCTATTAGTTTTGCACATCCAGAGACTGAAATTCTTGCCCATTCTTCCTTGCAAAACAGCTCGAGCTCAGTGAGGTTGGATGGAGAGCGTTCATGAACAGCAGTCTTCAGCTCTTTCCACAGATTCTCGATTGGATTCAGGTCTGGACTTTGACTTGGCCATTCCAACACCTGGATACGTTTATTTGTGAACCATTCCATTGTAGATTTGGCTTTATGTTTTGGATCAATGTCTTGTTGGAAGAGAAATCTCTGTCCCAGTCTCAGGTCTCTTGCAGACTCCAACAGGTTTTCTTCCAGAATGGTCCTGTATTTTGCCCCATCCATCTCCCCATCAATTTTGACCGTCTTCCCTGTTCCTCCTGATGAAAAGCAGGCCCAAACCATGATGCTGCCGCCACCATGTTTGACAGTGGGGATGGTGTGTTCAGGGTGATGAGCTGTGTTGCTTTTACGCCAAACATATCGTTTTGCATTGTGGCCAAACAGTTCGATGTTGGTTTCATCTGACCAGAGCACCTTCTTCCACATGTTTGGTGTGTCTCCCAGGTGGCTTGTGGCAAACTTTAAACCAGACTTTTTATGGATATCTTTGAGAAATGGCTTTCTTCTTGCCACTCTTCCATAAAGGCCAGATTTGTGCAGTGTACGACTGATTGTTGTCCTATGGACAGACTCTCCCACCTCAGCTGTAGATCTCTGCAGTTCATCCAGAGTGATCATGGGCCTCTTGGCTGCATCTCTGATCAGTCTTCTCCTTGTTCGAGATGAGAGTTTAGAGGGACGGCCGGGTCTTGGTAGATTTGCAGTGGTCTGATACTCCTTCCATTTCAACATGATTGCTTGCAGAGTGCTCCTTGGGATGTTTAAAGCTTGGGAAATCTTTTTGTATCCAAATCCGGCTTTAAACTTCTCCACAACAATATCTCGGACCTGCCTGGTGTGTTCCTTGGTCTTCATGATGCTCTCTGCGCTTTGAACAGAACCCTGAGACTATCACAGAGCAGGTGCATTTATACGGAGACTTGACTACACACAGGTGGATTCTATTTATCATCATCAGTCATTTGGGACAACATTGGATCATTCAGAGATCCTCACTGAACTTCTGGAGTGAGTTTGCTGCACTGAAAGTAAAGGGGCCGAATAATATTGCACGCCCCACTTTTCAGTTTTTATTTGTTAAAAAAGTTTGACACATCCAATAAATTTCATTCCACTTCACGATTGTGTCCCACTTGTTGTTGATTCTTCACAAAAAATTTTAATTTTATATATTTATGTTTGAAGCCTGAAATGTGGCAAGAGGTTGAAAAGTTCAAGGGGGGCGAATACTTTCCCAAGGCACTGTATACTGTATCTATAGACAATCAATAGTGGACTATTGTCTTGTTGTGACCTGACCTCAATTACCTTCAAACTCTGTTGAACACACAAGAGAAAAGCTCATTTTTTCTAGAGTGCATCACTGTAATGGAAATTAAATCTAAGGCAAACAGCTGATACTGAAAAGCTGTTTGCTGGCAGCAGAGAATTTTAATAATTACAACTCTCTAACTTGCTACAGGTAAAGTTTAATTTTTGCTGATGCAATAAAAATGCAAATGGACCCAGGAAAAGGCCCTTTCGGGCTGGTGAAATATTAACCTTCAACATGTCAGAAATGCGTCCCGCATGTCAAACCTAAACCCTGTTAATTGCAACTTTGATTGCTTTTTTTTTTCTTTCACCTTTACAGTGCTTTGCAAATGTCTTCATACTCCTTGAACTTCCACGGTTTGTGATGTTGAAGGTGTTTTTTAGGGATTTTAATGTGACACACCAACACAAAATACTGCGTAATTGTGAAGGGTAATGAAAAAATAAATGACTTAAAGCTTTATTTATTTGTAAATAATAATCTTTAAAAGTGTGGCATTGAATCTGTATTCAACTCCACCTTCTGCTGTAGTTACAGCTGCAAGTCTTCTGGGGCATGTCTCCAGCAGCTTTGCACATCTAGAGCTTAGTCTTCTTTGCAAAATAGCTCAAGCCCAGTCAGATTGTATGGAGAGAAACCATGAACATCAGTTCTAAGTATTGCCAAAGTTTTCTAGGTTTGGGCTTTGGGTCATTCCAGCACATGAAAATGTTATGGATCTAAACAACTACAGTGAAAGTCTGAGCTGAGCGTGCAGAGTTGTTTTTTTTTTTTTTGCAGTCTTTAACAAAAGAAGCAGCCTCCCCCTCTCTGCTTAAAAATATCACCACAGGATAATGGAGCCACCACCATGTTTCACCACTGGAATATTTCAGTGTGGGATTGATATGTTCAGGGATCTTTGCGGTTTTCTGCCCCCTAGAAAGTTTAACTGTGGTCTCATCTGACCATAGAACCTTCAACCTGTTTATTGTGTCCCCAAAATGGCTTGTGGCAAACTTGCAACAATGGCTTTTTTCTTGCTACTCTTCCCTAAAGGCAAAATTTGTGAATTGTATAATGAATAGTTCCCCACCTGAGCCATGGATCTTGGCAGCTCCTCCAGACCTACCATGTGCGTCTTGGCTGCTTCCACGATTTTAACCACATGCTGCAGATTGCTTTAACTATTGTTATTGGTATGAAGTCTGGTCTGTCACAAAAATCCCCCTTTTGCAAAGCCTGTTTAATTTAAACAGTTATCCATTTTTTACAGATACTTTTATAGATACATGATCTGAAGACTGCATTGAGCCAACCTTGAAGACGAGCAGGATGAAGAGGAGCATAAGGATGATCTGAACACTGATGACAAAAAGCTGTGAGAAGAGGTGAGCCAGCATCGTCTCCATAGAGCTCACACCTGGTGGACAGAAGAATAGGAAAGGGTTTTTTTTATCTTGAGCTGAAAACCTTTTCATAGATTAAAAATGAGACATTTGATGTAACTCAGCGGCGAGGTACCAATGTGAGTTAGTTTTGGTCTCCTTTGAATAAAAATGTGTTTTGCAAATGGATAAACCAGAATGAGATCAGCAGTTAGAGACCAAATAATCAGAGACCAAATAATCGTATTTCTAGAATAGTTTTATACAAACAGAGGAAATGGACTGTTTTTTATTTTAAATAAAATCAAGAAAACATAAATGTTAGGTATAAGTGAAAGCTAAACCCTGAAATAATCTCTCCTTCCTTATCTTTAGTATGATTCTACAACTCCTTACCTCCTTTTTAGCTGGAAAAGGATGACCAAATGTCATTTAACAATTAGCTAATAGAAAAGAAAAGCATCAACTTAAAATGATCAAATGCTGTTCAAACAAACAAAAAAAACATATTAAATTCAGATTAATCAGATTCCTGCTTTATTGACCAGCATCCAAACCAGTGACACAAGTCATGACCTCTTTAAAAATGGAGAAAAAAAGGAGTAGAATACATTTGTTCAGTCTTTACATAGAATAACTCATCTGTTAGTTTCTTGAATCAAACCATCTTTACAATCAGCTGTGATCATATTCCTCCCTCTACTGGCCATGTCTCAAATTACACATAAATGATGCATCACTTGGATTTTCAAAAATATTTCATGAGTCAGCCACACTTTTACCACTTTAAGCCAAAAGATTTAAATACATCTGCAGATTATCAACAAGCTTTTTAATCAGTAAACCAAACTGATCTAAAGTTTTGCACATTTTAAAGTAAACTAAAGATGTGGTTTTAATCAAGCATTTTTCTGCTGTTTAGAAGGCAAGTTATCTTATTAGTTACCTGTTACACTAGTCTTTATTTTTCAGTATATGAGTGTTTTTAGGTGTATAATTTTAACTTGGCTTTCTCATCTGCTTACCAAAAGTCTCATAACTTTATTGTTTTATCCATTTTGACATTTTGTTATGTACTTCTTTTTGTATTTTATTTCTTTTTATTTATTTATTCTTTCAATCATTTATAATTTCTAACTTATTTTTATAGTTAGTTGTTTTTTTGGAATATTTATATATATGTCATTTCTATTTTTTTTATTTGTTTTTGCTCATTTGTTTTTGTTTTTTTTCGCATTTCCTTATAGCTGAAGCCTGTTTCCTCTACAGCAGTTCTGCTGATTTGTTTTATTGGTATTGTTCATATTCAAATGTTGTATGAAAGGTGCTATTCAAATAAAGTTGGATTGATTTATACAACAAATTAATCAAATGATCAAGCCATGTCTTAAAAATGAAGAAAAGAAGAGTGACAGGGTGATATTTAATCCAAGCATTTAAAGGCAACCAACAACATTTGTCTGATCTGTGCACAAATATAAGAACCAACATGTTGCTGAGAGAGAGAAATCCTTTTTTATAGATGTTTTCCAAAACCACCTGGTGTGTCCCACATGTCCTAACGTTCTTCTGAGTGAGGAACTGTAACTGAGAGACAGCTTATGAACTTTAGTGCAGCTATCAGAGTAAAGCAAATTTTGGTTTCTCACCTGCAACCCAGCACCTGTCCAGGAGTCCCTCCTTCCTCTCCAGGACAAAGGAGAGTGCTGTCAGACCCACAGCCAAGTAGAAGGAGATGCTGCAGGAACAGAGGCGAGCAGAAGAAGAAAATTAAATCAGAGTTCTTTTAGGTTTCCCAGCCAATACCATTAAGTTTAGCCTTACGTTATAAAGAAATCCATTCTGCCACAAACCAATCCAAATAATTAGTAATTTGTGGGGTGCCTTGAGACGACGTTGTTGTAAATAAGCGCCATTTAACTAAATAATCTGAACTGAAACTATCTGTGTAGTTATGCTGCTATAGGCTTAGGCTGCTGGAGGACATAATGACCACTTTTACCCTCTTCGCTGCATTCTCACACTACTCTCCAATTTTGCATTATTTGCTGTTATTTCAGCTTTTAACTTTGTTCTTTCTTTTCTCTTCCTAGAAGCTACACCTGGCCTGACTCTGTGTCTACCTGTGACACCTTTCTGGAGAGGGGAATCGTCCGAGCTTCTGCTGGCAACAACTTAATGCTCACCCTCTACCGATGATCCACAAGGCCCTGTCTTTCAGTGTTTAACCCTTTCTCTCTCCTAGACATAGCTACTGACTGAGCTTTTACTGTAAATAATTATATGTGCTCTCTTTCAGACTCTATCCTTGAAAACTGGCTCAAAGTTGATCTGTTCTTTCTTTCTAGGTGAAACGACTAAAGGAGCTACATCCATTAACATTTACTTTTCCTTCCCATAGAAAGTACTCCTGGATCAGTGCTTCTTTGTTCTCTTTGTGTCTCTGCTCTGTTTTCTCTAACTCCCAGTCGGTCGTGGCAGATGGCAGCTCACACTGAGCCTGGTTCTGCTGGAGGTTTCTTCCTGTTAAAAGGGAGTTTTCCTCTCCACTGTCGCTACATGCATGCTCAGTATGAGGGATTGCTGGAAAGTCAACGCGAGTGACTGTCCACTGTCTCTACATGCTCATCCGGGAGGAGTGAATGCTGCAAGTCACTGACTGGATGCAATCTGCTGGGTTTCCTTAGATAGAAAAACTTTTTATCCAATTTGAATTAATAACTAACTCTGACTGCACTGTTCAATGTTTAGGATTAATTAGAATGTATGTACCTGACTTTTGTGAAGTGCCTTGAGACGACATGTGTTGTGAATTGGCGCTATATAAATAAACTGAATTGAATTGAATTGAATTGAAATTAATAAATATGCTGACGAAACAAGTAAAAAGCATTAAATTAGAGCAGTCCACTCCATACTGACCTGAGGACAGCTCCTGGGGTCACGTAGGTAGTGAAATCCATGTCCAGACTTCCGTAGATTGGTTCCTCAAACTAGGAAAGACCAGAAAACCATCTCGTACTGTTAATGACAATGATTAACTTCTGGAACTTCTGGAAGCTCTGCAATTTTCCTTGAAGTCTCTTACTTTTATTGGTAGAGCAGCCAGGTATGCTAAACCGCCCATTTTGAAATCCACAAAGTCCTGCAGATGGAAAAAAACACAGCTTTAATGGTGCGTAAAAAAATCTGTTGATATTGATCAAACGAAATTATAATGATTTGATCAGTAAACAGGAAAATTAGAAAGTTATTTTTGTCTGGCAAGGTTAAAGTTGTGATAACAAAAATAAAATCTATTGTTAATACTCTGCCATAGAGCTAGAATGCTCATTCAGTGAAATATTCCTAGTTTTTTAAATTAAACCTTGTGTCATGTGGTACCTGAAAAGCCTGGTGCAGCTGCTTCTGTAACATGAGGCCGATTTGTCGATCTGTTAAACAGCAAAACTTCAGTTTGATAGTGTCACAGAGAATAACGGATGTGTGCAAAGTTTTTAATCTGAAAGCATTTCATCCAGGATTATATTTTTTCTCAATTATCTTCCATTTTAGGTAGTGCACAGCTCAAATGTTTAAACTGAAAGTTTTCAGTGGATATCAGGTTCTGCAGAACATGAAATAAGCTAATTTAACACACTAAACTTCACGTAAAATTAGCACAAATAACAGAAAACAAGTTTGGATCTCACTAGTGAGGTCCAGCCAGACATGCACTGATCCACCATCGATCACTTCCTTGGAAACCTGCCGCTGCAGAATCCTATGAAACCAGGGACAGAGTCATGATGTTCAAAACAGAACAATCTAACAGTCAGCACTTATCAATAAAAGTTGAACGATAAAAGCTGATGAGATAAAAAGCTTTAATAAAGAGCAGAGAATGCAAAATTGTTTACATCTGGTAACATTCACATTCTTTCACTTTAACATAAGCACATTTTTATCAAATATAATGTTTGGATTTGTGAGCTATCAATCAGTTAATGCAAGGATAAAACATAAGCTCAGCTTCATCTTATTCTTTGAAAAGATCATGTGTTTATTATGCATTAAGTTTGCAGATAGTTTAATTTTGTATGTTTATGTTTCTTTTGTACGACTTCAGTTTAATATAGAGATAATATTTTATTGAAACACCAACAGCTGCGGTAATTAATGCATTGCTTTCTGCTTTCAGCCAAATGATTTGATTAGAAACACAAACTCATCTAAAGTGTTGCTGTTTTTAAAAGGAACCTGAAGATATATTTTTAACTTGTTGTTTAAGAAACAACAATAAGAATAAATTCAATTGAATAATTTGGCATGTTATGCCACTTTCTTCCTTTGGCTTTCTCATCAACTTTCCTTATTTACCAGAATTGTATCATTACATCCATTTATCTCATGACCTTACTCTATTTTTCTAACTCTTACTCTAACAATTTTCTTATTTTTATTTTAATTCCTAATTTATTGATCATTTTCTTTTTCTTTTAAAACAAATTCTCTCCAATTATTGAATGTCATATATGTATAATTCAAGCTGGAAGTAGAGATAGGTGTGTTTTTTTATTAAATGATCATAGTGGGCAGATTCTTGGATAGCGTCGCGAACAAGCAGCTGCTGTACCTGTGTGACATTATCAGGACGGTGCGACTTGTTTCCAAAGGTGCAGTGTAAAAATGAACCGAACCAAATGAAAGGTTGAAACTTTTCAGCATTCCCAGTCCAACTGAACAAAGCTCCCTGAAACATCCTTATGTAAAAGCACCCAAACACACGCATGACACAGGACCTGGGAAAGGCATTGTTCTTTATGTCTACACACAACACTAACTCATCCCTTGAGCTCAGGAGCCTTCTTATACCTGAATGTTTCATAGGTCCGACATAAAGGGCTTAACTAACAACAAGTACGGTACTTTGAAGATGGTCAGTTACTATAAATCTGTGTCTAAAAACATACCTGTGTTTAACACCTGCTTAAGACCAAACCATTTTACTTTAGCCTGATGCGTAAAGATGGAAGAGGATGCACAAAACAACGATAAATAGTCCAATTCTGTCTGCATATTCCTGACAGTAATTATTAGTTTTCCCTCTTCTCCATCGTGCCTACATTCTGCACCCTGCTTGTCCACTCCAGAATATTCCATTGAAGCCAGAGGACGTGGACGCGCAGATCTTTTGTTTTCCTCAGGCAGATCGTTCACATGAGCACCACATGGCTCAGTGGAACCCGGCATTTGATTGGTCAACCCCTAAACCAAAACCTGCCCTGGTGTTTTAAGGACAGGAAGGACCAGAATGTCGACCTGCGACTGTGATTCACACAGAAAACAAAAACTGAGGACTGACTCATGTTCACATGACAGCAGCTTTGGGTGAAGCGGTGATTTCTGAGAGCTTTTCAGTGACTCAAACATAGAAAGTGGGAACAGCAACACAGTGTTTGGACTGTTAAAAAGAAATAGTGCCAAAATAATAAAACAAATGCTGGTAGGATAAATAAGGTGTACGCTTATTCCCATGCAACATTTTAGAGCAGAAGAATGCTTCTTCTCCCGATGAGACTGAATGTAGACACCGTTATATTCATTTAGATACTGGAAATATCTGAGCTGATGTCTATGAAAGCTCTTACCACTCCATTGTTTCTCTCACCACTTGTTATTTTTAACTTGAACAAAGCTGTGATGCTTTATTAGGTTCAGGAACTAAAAAACATAAAAACCTCATTAAATTGCATAACAGCTGCATATATTTTAAACCCTAAAGCAGAACTTGGACACATTGTTGCCTAAACACAGTTTTGTTTAGTATGATCATGCTAGTACCTGCTGTCTAGCTCTACTGTACGTATAGTAGGTCAGAGGTCAGCAGGGTTTAAACATGAGGAAGGGACGTATCAAGCAAGTGTGTGTGTGTGTGTGTGTTGAACATTTTTTCTCAGCTCTGCAGCTGGAATTAACTTTTTATTTGACACCTTGGCATGCTTTAACAGAGCCGGTCTGAACTGGTATGGTATTTACATGATGACTGAACACTAGACACGGTCTTCTGTAAAAATAACTGTGCTGCAGGTGCACTACAACAAGCGCATCACTCTATGGTTAAAAAAAACACACAGAAACCCTCATCGTGACACAAAAGAGGAAGGAAAGAAAAACCAGTTGACAAAAAGTCCTTCTGAGAGATGGGAGGGAAGGCAGCATCTGATAACTGCTAAACTAAACTATGGGGTGCATTTAAACAATGACTGTTGAAAGAAAGGCGTTCAGCTATTTATGTTTGCTGACATGTGCCCTCCAAGCACACTAAACTTACAAGAATTTGGGTGTTTCTAATCTTGGACTCATTTGTGGATCTTTTAGATCAAAATTATTAATCGGGTCAGGTGTATTGGGGGTTCAGTTCAATACTAAATGAGGTTCAAAAGCTGGAATCTACAGAGCAGCTGCTATTCAACACAGGAAGGAAAGTATCTGGTACACAAAGATATGCATCTTTGTGATTAAGTGACTGAATCTGATCATACATTACTTTGCAAAAGTAGTCAAAACTCTAGAACTTTTTCAAATTTTTTTCCACATACAAATATATTTCATCAGGATGTTCTGTGATAGAACAACACAAACCGGTACATAATTGTGAAATGGAAGGAAAAGGATTCATGCTTCAGGTTTTTAATTTTTGTTTTACAAATAGATATCTAAAAAGTGTGGCATACATTTGTATTCATCCCCTCCTGGTCAATATGTTGTAGAACCACCTTTTGCTGCAATTACAGCTGCAAATCTTTTGGGGCATGTTTCCAACAGCTTTGCACATCTACACTGAAACGTTTGACCATTCTATTTTGCAAATTAGCTCCAGTCAGAACATTTTTTTTAATGTCTTGCCACAAATGTACAAATGGATTATGCTCTGGTCTTTGACTGGGCCACTCTTAGCTCCTGAATATCCTCTAATCTAAACTGTTCCATTGTAGCTCTTAGGGTCATTGTCCTGAAAGTCAACCTCTGCCCCAGTGAGAAATCTTTTCAGCCTCTAACAGCTTTTCATTTAAGATAGCCCTGTATTTAATGTAATGCGTCTTCCCCGACCAGCTTTTGTCCCTGCTGCAGAAAAGCAGTCCCACAGCAGGATACTTTCACTACCATGTTTTACAGTAAAGATGCTGTGATCCGGGTGATGTGCAGTGTTAGATTTCAGTCACACATGGCATTTCACATGAAGGCTAAAACATTCATTTTTGAATCTCATTTGACCAGAGCACCATCTTCCACCTTCTTGCTACATGGCTTGCAGCAAAAATTACGGTTTTCTTTTTGGCCCTCTTCCTTGGGAAATTTGCAGCTGTATCATTGTCTTTTTATTTTCATAAATATAGTTTTTAATGTTCACGAGTGAGGGAAGAATGGAGCAGGAGATCGACAGACGGATCGGTGCGGCTGCCGCAGTAATGAGGGCACTGTGCCGGTCCATTGTGGTGAAGAGAGAGCTGAGCCGAAAAGAGAAGCTCTCGATTTACTGGTCGGTCTACGTTCCTACCCTCACCTATGGTCATGAACTTTGGGTCATGACCGAAAGAACAAGATCCCGGATACAAGCGGCTGAAATGAGCTTCCTCCGTAGGGTGGCCGGGCACTCCCTTAGAGATAGGGTGAGGAACGCGGCCATTCGGGAGGGGCTCGGAGTAGAGCCGCTGCTCCTCAACATCGAGAGGAGCCAGTTGAGGTGGCTCAGGCATCTATATCGGATGCCTCCTAGACGCCTTCCTCGGGAGGTGTTCCAGGCACGTCCCACCGGGAGGAGGCCCAGGGGACGGCCCAGGGGACGGCCCAGGACACGCTGGAGGGACTATGTCTCTCGGCTGGCCTGGGAACGCCTTGGGCTCCCCCCGGAGGAGCTGAAGGAGGTGTCTGGGGAGAGGGACGTCTGGGTGTCTCTGCTGAGTCTGCTGCCCCCGCGACCCGGTCCCGGATAAAGCAGAAGACGACGAGTTCGAGTACGAGTAGTTTTTAATGCATCATAATGTGACAAAATGTGAAAGGTTCAAGAGGTTTGAATATCTCTGCAGGGTGCTGTATGCATCTCGCAGCACTACAGAGAAAATTCCTGTATACTGTAGATACAGATGTGTATCTGACACGTAAAAATAGCCGTGCGGTGAAATGCGAGAGCTTTTTAGTAATTGGTGGGTTACATTACAGAGCTGTACTCCACTTTTACCTGCTTCTGTTTTTTACAGTCTTGAGTTGTGGGGGAAAACAACAAACACAGCAGACTGCATCTTAAAGAAAAGTTAGCACATTGGGAACAATCAATGCTGCCAGTCAAACAGGAGCAGAGACGTTCTTATAAAGCTGCTTTTATTAAGGATAACTACTGATTTTTTTAGGTTTCTTCAATAGATTTGAGGTTATTTTAGTTATGACACATTATTGTAGTTGAAATAAATGTATAATGTTGTCTTGCATTTGCCCCAAATAATATTCACATTCAGTTTGAGACTGACTGAAAACATTGTTAACCTTATTGGTCATTTAAAGTAAATTTTCACAAGCTGACAGCAAGTTCTGTTGTTCTTTGAGGTCTGACATGTGATTTATGAGTTTTGGAATATTCTTTCCAAGGACTATAACACATTTGTGTAACTTAGCTTAAACCTTACTGTTAAATTTAACAAACATTGCCCATGAAAGAAAAAAAATGCGCCACAGGCTCCTTGATGGAGGGTGTGGTTTTGAATCCAAGGACAAAGTAGGACAAAGGTATTAGAAGATTATCCACATCAAGGCATCAAAGCATTTGTCACCAACTTTTAGCTGGTTTTTACTAAACCCTAAACAAAGAGCATGCTACTTAAAGATGCATTTACAGACCAGAAATTTGGGAGTTTTCAGTTTTGAAGGGTTTAAAAAACTCGAAGAAAACAAATAAGTTTTTTGGTACCTGACCTGTTGATCCCTAAGCCAGAGCTGGGTCCAGAGGATACAGAATACATAATTGGCCGACTGATTGCTCTACTACTACTTTTGAACCAGTTTGAACCTAAATTGCAGGAAAAGGAATCATATCTCGTTGTTCTGTTATATTTCTCTATTTCTAGATTTTAATTTTATTTAGGTCTATCTGTGTATTTTTTTTGGCAATCGGCAATAATGAGATCAAGAGGATTGTTGCCTCAACATTATGTTTCTCTAACTGTAGTACATATATTTGGTCTATTTTACACACATTTTGGTACTTGGCAATAAAAAAAACTACAACTAAGCGGCAGTTTAATGTGTTTGTCGTATTATAGCTGCATTGCCATTTTTAAAATTGTTTTCTTCTTTTGAAATTTGATACATGATGGATGATTCACGTCCTGTGGGCAGAACCAGAAATATTTAAAGGTGGTAAGGCCAATAGAAATCACCTGTTTTTTTTCTTACCGTTTAGTCAAGTAACTGGTGAAGTTCTGTCCAAAGCCGATGACACCCCAGTACTGCCCTTTATGAACGCCTTCAAAAGCCTCATTGTGGGGCAAGGGAATCTATAAATACAAAAGAACAGGAGTGGTTTATACATGGTTTTTCATTTCTGTTTAAGACTGACTACATTTGTATGCTTGAACATCATTGTAATTTTTTTCTAATGCTTCAATGTTCTAAAGTGCAGCAAGTCACTAGGTAAGCTGTCAGTAAAAGGTTTTATTTTATAGCACATTTAAATCCAGCTCCCACTGCCTAAAGTGTCAGGATCTGTCAGTGTTAGGTTTTTGTGTTTGGTTACTTTCTGTTCACCCAGGTGCTTTTCTGTTCATTCAGGTTTATTTAGGTTTCTTCTGTTTAGTTCTGTTTCTTCTTGGATTCTTGTGTTAGATGTGTTTAGTTTATATTTCCTTATAGATCGTGTTTCCCCTGGTTATGTCCCCTAGTTTAGTTTCATTGTTGACTTTTCTGTTCTGTAGACATATCCCCGTTCTCTTCCTCTGCTCATTCAGGTAAATTAGGCACTCTCCCTCAGTCTTTCTGCAGCCCTTGTCACCAGCTGTTCCATGTTTCTTCTGATTAGCTCCCCTCCCAGTTCATTGGTCCACACTCCACTTCCCTCAGTATTTAAGCTCTCTGGTTTTCATTGCTACCTGAGTCCATGTTCCTGTTTATGTTATTCACCAGTTCCTGTACCTGGTTAAACTGTAAGTTATTCATTAAATCCTTCTCATTAAATGCACTTTGCTCTGCATTTGGGTCCTACCGCAACACCCATTATGAGACAAAGTGCTAACAGAAGGAGCACATTTAATATTAAGAGGAAGATAATTCCACAGAATGAAAGGCCTCTGTCTCCTTTCTGCTTGAGACTTGATGAAAGGAAATGTAGGAAAATGTTGTTTATTGACATAAGAGGTCTACAGTACTGATGTAAATTCACGGGTTAGTAATATATGCAGGGGGTTTGCCTATTTAGTGCCTTTAAATAAATTCAGAATCTGAAACAAATACGTTTGAACTTGTTGCTATTTATTTTGACAAATGCATATTTTATCCCCGATGGTATGTCATTAAGTGAGAGATAGAGAGCTTGAAGATAATTCGTAGTTAACTGAGAAAACAGGACTGCTCCAGAATGGGGCCCTGTGGTAGGAGTGATTAGGCATAGAGGTTGTGAGAAAATTCTTTAAAGATATACTGCATCAAATGCAGCACTCAGGTCTAATAAAATCAGCAGGTTTGGAAATAAGATGTGCCTTTAAACCTGTCTGAAAAGGTCCCAGTAACATCTAGGACTGGAAAAATAGAAGCACATGTAATAATAACAGTTATTTCCAGGACTTAAGAAGACCATTTAGAGATGGGAAGGACACAATAAAAAAAACTCCTGACAAGGTTCAGAAAGTTTGTTAGGGCCAAGAAAATCAGATTTAAGATTTTGCCTACAACTGCTGCTAAAAAGTGAAAATACAATAAAAACTACACCATCCTGAACACATATGTGCGGAACAGTGTGCTGAAAGGTTGTAGTTCTTCCTCAAACAGAAAGTAAGTTTCCTAGAAAAAAGGAAGTCTTAGTGTCTCATCTGTGAGGACACAGAACTGAAACTTAGTTCGTTAAAAGCTCAGTTTGAAAACAAACTACACATCCACTCCTGCAAATCACTCTGCAAAGTAAATGCTGCTTTCAAAGGAACTAAACATAAAAAGATTTGTCCAAAAAGTAAGAAAATTTGTGTTTGGTTGATTATTTGTTGTAAAAATAATTCTTGGAAATACATTTCCTACTACTGGAAAGCCTATTTATTTCCCTCTAAATGTGCCAAAAGGAAAAAGCATCTTTGGGTTGAGCACCATCTCTGCCCATGACAAACGGCTTAATATGCTATTGTTTGTTTTGGCTTACTGGATTGGATAATAAAAGTTTGAAGAAACAAGACATATTGGCAATTTAACAATATCTTTACTCAACAAAAACATAGGCCTCACTGTGTGTGGGAAAACCATACACAAGCACAACAGTCTTGCACCACCACCTCATGCTGGCCACAGGTTGGTTACACACTGATGTGGGATGGCATCCCATTTTTCAACCAATTTTTGTTGCAATTCAGCCAGTGTGGTCGTGTTGGTCACTCTGGCACAAACCAAGCACGTCCAAGCTGATCCACTAGGATTGAGGTCAGGATTTCCCTCCACAACCAAATTCTTAAGGTAGTCTCTGATAAAGCCAAAAGCTGTTTAGCATTGGCAGAGAGGATTTAGTGAGTTTTTCATGGCTGCAACCCACATACTTAACTCTGCTCCTCAACCCATAGATGGATTTTCCAAAAAAATTTTAAAGCAACAGTCTTTTACAATAGTATGAGTTACAACGAAGAAACAACACCAAAAACACTTTATTTTTAGTGCTAATTTCAGATGTCAATCAACAAACATATCATCAGTGCATATACCAAATCCAGCTAAAGTGAAACCCAACCACAGAACATCTGGTGTTAGAAAAATCTCCCTCAGGGCAACGGTTATACCTGAATCACGCTGGAGTTATCCAGGAAGGAGAGCAGTGACACGCTAAACGAGGAGGACAGGGGGCTGGTGTCGTTGTTCACCACGGCAACCTTGATCCCCTTCGGATCTCCGCCGACACATAAACAGATGAGGGAGATCTGGATGACGGGCAGCAGGAACTGGAAGCACAATGAGCTGCAACCACACAGGACATCACCAGTCACAAACACACTGCTTCTTCTGTTCTGCTGTTATTGACCAGATGATGCATTTGAATTAAAGAAAAAAAACATACCCTGGCATTCTCTTCATCCGCACCATTGTTTTAATGACCAGTGCTCCAATGTTTCTCCCCTTTGGCAGTATGTGTCTGGCCCGCACCATCCAGTCCGCTGAACAGCAAAAACACCACAAATCATTTGTCACTTGCTCTTCAATGTGATGCTTCAGGAAAACAGCAAGTTAATGGTTAGGTTTAGTTCCATACTCATTCTTGTATTCTGTTCATGGTGCATTTTAATTTATGTTCTGTTAAAGAAAGTTACTGGAGAGATTTTTTAGACCGACGTGGTGAGAAATGTGCCTGCTAAACCTTTTTTTTATTAGGCAAATTAAAGTTTGAATAATGTGAGCTGTTATTATTACACTATTTTGTAATTTATGACGGAAATAAGAGTAAATTATTTAAAACCCTGGAATGTTGGTCCTTCTTGGGCTAACTTTAGTCCTTGGAGGTTCAGAAAAAAAATAAACATTAATATGTAATGGGAATATATCATGTGGATATCAATACCTGTACATTTAGGAACTTCTTCTACAGGCGGTGGCCCAACTGCGAGAATCGGCTGACTCTCGTCCCGGCCATTCCCAAAAGCTTGGCCTTTCTCCAGGGGTTCGCTCTCTGAACTGGATTCCTGGGTGGAGTTCTGGTCTGACGACTCACACAGCTGCAAGAAGGCATGCTCCAGGGTCTGCAAACAGTTGATAATGAAGGTCAAAACAAGCTGCACTGCATTTTTTTTAATTGCCGCATTTGCACAGTTTGTATAAGAATAGTTCAATTTCGTAAAGAGAGGTTACCTTCTCTTAAGATTTTCCCATTTTTAGTCATTTTTCAAACATTAAAATTATAGTAAAGTCAGTTTGTCTTGGTTTACAGATTCAGGCGTAACTCCATAGCTCCAACCCCTCCCACCACGGAAAGTAACACACGTAAGACCGAGAGAGTACTCACTGTCGCACTGTGCTGCTCCATGACTGCATCCGGAGGACCTTCTGCCAGCAAATGGCCGTTTCTCATCAGACCAACCTTAAGAAATGAGAAAATACATGATTAAATTTATAGGAGAATGCTTTGATTTGACTAAAAACAGTCTTGAAACCTGTTTCTAGTGTTTGTATTTAAAGACATAGTTATTAAAAAAACTAAAGCTAAATATACAGCTGGGCCCTAAAGCTCTCAAAGCAGAGACAAAAGGAAGCTGACATGTAGTTTATCAAGTTCCTGAAAATGGTTAACGGCTCAAACTTTCAGCACAAACAGAAAAAAAGAAATAGAAGAAAAGCGAAGATGTAGATCTAGAACAGAGAGTAATGAGGTTTCGCTTGTTGTAAATAAACTGACTAATAATAGGCCTATATAAAACCGGCAGACATCTCAAAATCAAACAGCTCTAATGAAAGGTGCAAACGGATAAAGAAGCAAGCTGAACACCTAAAAAGCATTTTGAATTCAGCAAGGTGAAATTTTTTTCTTAGGTTTTCTGTTGTCCTGATGGCAGATTTCCTTTCTTTTTTGTGACTGTTGAGAGGACTATAATATATATACATATTATAACTAGCTTGGTTTCTAAAAGTATTTTTTTCTCTTGATTTTTTTCCACATTTTATCACATTTATCACATTATTTTAGTAGGACCTTATGTGATAGACCAACACAAACTAGAGGAAAGGTTCAATGTTTTCTTTACAAATAAAAAAGCGCCCAAAGTGCCTGTAAATTAGATCAGGTGCAACCAGTTGTGCCAGCCTACAGGAGTCCCCTAAAGTGGTAAATAGATTCTCCCAGTATGTTACTGAATCTCAGTATAAATCTGAATGTTCTGTGAAGGCCTCATAGCTTTGTTAAAGAACATTAGCGAACAAACTGCATCATGAAGACTGAGGAACAAAACAGACAGGCCAAGGACACAGTTGTGGAGACATATAAAGCAGGGTTGGCTTGTGAACAAAATCCCAAGCTTTGAAAATCTCACTGAGCTCGGTTCAATCCCTCATCTGAAAAACTGCAAAGCTGCAAAGTAATGGCTGCTCATCTAAACTAACAGCAAGGTAGTAAAAGAAACAATCAAATGGTCTATCGTATTTCTGGAGGTGTTTAAGATGCTCGGGATGACAGGAAAAATATTAGCTGGGTACTCAACAAATCTGGCATTTATAGAAGAGATGCAAAAGTAAGTCATTATTGAAGTCATTATGTGGCAAGCCATTTAGGGCATACATCAAACATGTGGAAGAAGGTGTTCTTGTCTAAAAATCAAAAAAATAAACTTCATGGCCTATGTAAACCCATCAAATATGGTAAAAAACTAAAACTGCCCATCACCCTGAACACACCATCCACCACAGTGAAAAATGGTGGTGGCAGCATCATGCTGTGGGATGACTTTTTTTTAGCAGTGACAGAGAACCTTCTCAGAGATAACTGGAGGAGGGATGAAGCTAAAACAGAAAAGAAGAATAGATAAAAAGTTCAAGTACACCAACAGACTTGCAGCTGTACATGCAACAAAAGGCAAAGTATTGTCCCAGGGAGGCTGAATGCAATCGTACATCACAGATTGAAAACTTAGCATTTTTTAAAAACCAATCCTTTCCTTATCATTCACATTCATATGCTACTTTGTGTGTGTCTTTTACATACAATCCCATCAGAAATGAACAGTTTAAGGCTGTAATCTCATAAAATGTGAACCAATATGATGGGTATGAAGACTTTTCAAAGGCGCAGAACATATAGTACGCTGGGAGTCGCCTTACTTTGCTAAAACATGATGTGATTTTGCACGAGGAGTTTGTGCAGGGAACTTTTACACACTGTAGAAGGGAAATAAAAGCTAATTTCATCAGGAATATTCAAGGAGTCATCTTCAAAATACATAAAGGGACTTCAAAAATTGACATTTCTGGTGCACACATGCAACATGCCAACTACAGCTGCAGGAGCAATGCATTTGCTGTAAATGCTTACCTGTTACAACAGATGCTATAGTATAAAGTGTACTGATAAAACTCCTGTTTTCTAGGTCATGTCAAAGTGACATGGCAACATTCCAATAGCCAGAGGAACTTATTTCTTCTCATTCGCTAAAAGCAGAGCAACATGTTGTTGTGATGCCTATTACATGACCAAACATTCCTCTGCCAAGGTGCAACAGTCATAAGAGCCAATTAGCGAATACATTTGCGTCATTCTACCTCTGCCTCTGATCAGGCTGCTATTTAACACTGAAAGTATTCTCCCCCAACTGGTCATACTGGTTTTATTGGAGACTGTTTTTAATCTCAATGTTTATTGGTTCAATGACAAGAAAATAATTATATCAGGTATTATTTCAAATTATACAGAGATAGATTTGTACTCAGCTGGTTAAAAAAAACGTCTTGAATGACAGCAAGACCATCATGTCTTAATAAATTCTGCACAAAGACCTGGACTAACTAAAGCAGAGTATGGACTATTATTTCCTGTAAATGAATTTACTGAGCCTACAGTAGATCTCCACCATCAAGCCTTTATGACAGAAGCCACTTCTCACCAAAAGGTACATAGTACCCTGCACTGATTTTACCAAAAAGTACTTTAGAGATTTAAGAAGCCTAAAAACTACATTTTCTTCTCCGCAAAATAGCAAAATAAAACTGTTTACCCTGAAACAATACAGGTACAGTTCATTATCTGGCTAAATCCATCACACTGTGAAGCATGGTGTTGGCAGCATTATGCTGTGGGGAAGGTTTTCTATAACAGGAACTAAGCAACTAGTCTGCCGAGAGGGTAAGATGAGAAGCAGCTAAATATAGAGAGATCCTTTAAGAAAGCCTGCTGCAGCATGCTCTGGAACTCAGACTGTAGCCACGATTCATCTTTGTACGGGTGTGAATGGCACATCTGTTTTTACCTTGTCATCATGGTGTACTGTGAGTAGATCTTTGAAAAATAAAAAAATCTAAAACATATCCTTTTGTAGAAAAAGTCAGTAATGCAACAATTGTGCAAATAGTGAGTGTGAATACTTTCTGATGGTACTGTAAGTTAAATAGGCTGGCAAGTTATTTTACAGTGCTGAAAGGTATTACACAAGAAACTAGAAGTGACACTTTAGAGTCAGACAACATTATTTGTGCAAATGTTGAAAGCTTCTGTTAATAACTTCCAAACAAACACAAGATAAAAGCTGGTGCTGTGTTATATCAGGAAGAGGTTCATATAGGTGCCTTTATATTAAAATGTAAACGTAAATGTGTCAGAGTCTGAGTCTGTGTGTGTGTGTTGTGTTTGGTGTACTTGTCTACATAACCATTCAGTGTTTCACAGTTGGTGCTGGAGTTCTCAGGTGCGCTGGATGACAGGTGCCTCCTATCTGCTGATTGCCTGGAGGAGTACTTAAGCAAGAGGCTGCCAGCACTTCGATGCCAGAGTGTTTGCCTTAGTGGTAATAAGCTTAGCCTCTGCTGATTTTTTGCTCCATTCATGTACTTCAAGTAATTTTGTATTTTGTTCCCACGCAGGTTTTTACCTGAGGCTTTGTTTACCTTGCTAAGTTCCAACTTTGTTCCAGAGTTTCTCTGAGCATCTGGATTCTCAACTACTGAGTTAAGGATTTATCATCTTGTGGATTTCTCTCACTACCGTCTGAACCTTTCGGACATGGACCAAGCTGGCGACTTCCTGTTTCCTCCAACTCCAGGACCCAGGCATCAGCGTACCCTGTTCCTTCCTCCATCTCAAACTTTGGCACCTGAGCTCCATTTGGCTAGCACCAAGATCTCAACAAAGAAGACAACTGAACGATCTTCCTTCGCAAGTTAAGACTCTGAATCTCTCTACCCCTGGTGGTTCAAGCTTCAAAAATTTAGTAAGCCATTTCTCAGATCTAAGTAATCAGTTACTTCATATCATTTCGTTTGTTCACCAGTCCATTCTTCCTTCCCATACAGTTGGGGTTTCCAGTCCTCATCCCAGATTACTTTGCTGACAATAAAATCCGTAAAACTTTCTCTTTTGAGTGCTCGATGTATGTGGGTCAAATCTATACCGAAAATGACAATGTCTTCTCTTTTCACCTATATCAGTTCTTAGACTGATTTATTACTGACTGTGAGTGTTCAAAAACAGGGGAATTATTCCAGTTATTCAATAAATTAAAAATGGAAAGGAGGATCTGCATTAAATATTTGAGTAAAGGTGCTCTTGGCAAACATTAAACAATCTACTGAAACGCTTCAAAGTCACGTTTTACATTATGCACACCATTAACGATATAGCCCTAAAGGTTTATTTCTGGAATCCGAACCTTTCCTGCGTGTCTTCTCCCTCTCCACCACATTTCAAGACTGTCCACTTTGAAATAAAGGCCAGCAGGTAGTGAAAATGTCTTTTTCGGGGTTGACTTTTACAATGTTTTTGACTTTCCTGTGAGGCAACTTTGCACCTGTATTAGCCAGCTCATTTATGCTGTCTCTCCATCAATTTTCTGCACCTGGTTCTTCCATACTGGGTCACGGTGGACCTGGTACATGCAGAAAGACCCCCGGCTGGGGGTTGAACCCAGGACCTTCTTGCTGCAAGGCAACTGTGCTACCCCCTGTGCCATTTGTTGTATTTTAAATTGGCTACAGAGTAAAAATTTACATGACTTCATTTTAAAAATGTTATTTGCAAGTTAGAAAGGGGGGGGAAAAAAGCAGAATTGCCTTGAAGGGGTTGGACGATGAAACTGAAACACCTGGTTTTAGACCACAATTTATTAGTATGGTGTAGGGCCTCCTTTTGCGGCCAATACAGCGTCAGTTCGTCTTGGGAATGACATATACAAGTCCTGCACAGTGGTCAGAGGGATTTTAAGCCATTCTTCTTGCAGGATAGTGCCCAGGTCACTATGTGATACTGGTGGAGGAAAACGTTTCCTGACTCGCTCCTCCAAAACACCCCAAAGTGGCTCAATAATATTTAGATCTGGTGACTGTGCAGGTCATGGGAGATGTTCAACTTCACTTTCATGTTCATCAAACCAATCTTTCACCAGTCTTGCTGTGTGTATTGGTGCATTGTCATCCTGATACACGGCACAGCCTTCAGGATACAATGTTTGAACCATTGGATGCACATGGTCCTCAAGAATGGTTCGATAGTCCTTGGCAGTGACGCGCCCATCTAGCACAAGTATTGGGCCAAGGGAATGCCATGATATGGCAGCCCAAACCATCACTGATCCACCCCCATGCTTCACTCTGGGCATGCAACAGTCTGGGTGGTACACTTCTTTGGGGCTTCTCCACACCGTAACTCTCCCAGATGTGGGGAAAACAGTAAAGGTGGACTCATCAGAGAACAATACATGTTTCACATTGTCCGCAGCCCAAGATTTGCGCTCCTTGCACCATTGAAACCGACGTTTGGCATTGGCATGAGTGACCAAAGGTTTGGCTATAGCAGCCCGGCCGTGTATATTGACCCTGTGGAGCTCCCGACGGACAGTTCTGGTGGAAACAGGAGAGTTGAGGTGCACATTTAATTCTGCCGTGATTTGGGCAGCCATGGTTTTATGTTTTTTGGATACAATCCGGGTTAGTACCCGAACATCCCTTTCAGACAGCTTCCTCTTGCGTCCACAGTTAATCCTGTTGGATGTGGTTCGTCCTTCTTGGTGGTATGCTGACATTACCCTGGATACCGTGGCTCTTGATACATCACAAAGACTTGCTGTCTTGGTCACAGATGCGCCAGCAAGACGTGCACCAACAATTTGTCCTCTTTTGAACTCTGGTATGTTACCCATAATGTTGTGTGCATTTCAATATTTTGAGCAAAAATGTGCTGTTACCCTCCGAATTGAACCTTCACACTCTGCTCTTACTGGTGCAATGTGCAATTAATGAAGGCTGGCTACCAGGCTGGTCCAATTTAGCCATGAAACCTCCCACTCTAAAATGACAGGTGTTTCAGTTTCATTGTCTAACCCCTGTAGCTACCTATTTGTAGCTTTAGTTCAGTTAGTAAATTAAGGGATTATTTATAGCACAAATGGCAACTAAAAGCCCTTTCTGACTAAATTTCAAAGCTTTAAGTTTTGCTTTAACTGATTTCACTTTGTCACCAATAAACCAGCAGTTTATTTTTGTGCTACGTGTTAGCAGTATAAGCAAAGAAAGGAAAAAAATATATATGTATAACAGTTATAACACTGTAATCCGCTTCAACCGCTTGGCTTACAGGGAGGGGATTTACAGCATTAAGAAATATCACAAATTCTTCAAGAAAAAGGAAAGTGTACTTTAGATGAAATCTTTCTCTTCATTAAGCTTAGCTTATGCCAAGGTCAGAAATGAAGCAGCAACCCTGCGGACTCTAAGGAACAGTGCAAACATTCACCTGCATTTAACTTCTTGGATTTTACAAAGAAGATTACTTAGGAAACAATACACGAACTCAGGGAATTAATGGATTTCCGGTGTACCTAGAGTTAGTTTTCTGAGAAAGTGACTCCATATTAATATGAAGGCAACAGGTAATTTGATTTCCTAATATCATTTTATGCAAATGTAATGATTCTTAGTTCTTCTTTATAACTGGAAGTTCTAAAAAACTCAAAAAAAGGATATTAATTTAGTTTGCACAAAAACGTGTAACAAAGCCCAGACTATGCAATCTTTGGAGAACAGTGTAACCCGTTGCATGTCCTCCCACACACAAGTTTTGCAGTCAATAAAGTGGAAAAGAAACAAGCCACTGAAGTTTTCCAGCATGTTTAAACTTTTGTAGGAGAAACATAATGGTTATAGTTATTAATTAGAGCAGCAATTTACAACACAGAAATTTGCCAACCAGTGGAGAAGATGTAAATAAACACACAGGGGAGCCTTTTTATTTTCTCATTACATGGTACCCTCACTGAATTTGAACTCATGACCTTGCTGTCAAAGCTAATAAAAACTATAATTCATCTAGAGACTCATTATTCTGTAACAAGGATGAAAGATCTTTGTTCTATAAATGTTCTCTCTGATTGCTTTTATGCCTAACTTATTTGTCTTTCTCCATTCAGTATGGTGCGGTGTGTACGTGTGAGGCGCCTGCTTATCTGCTTACCACATTGGCTTGCCTGGCCTCCTCTATATAGTGCGTAGTAATGATGACAGAGACTTTCCCCGTCTTCACGATCTCCACCAGATGTTGCCAGATCCTAGAACCAGGGATAAAAAAAAAACAAAACAAGAAACAAAACATGTTACATGACCCTTGACATGTGTAAGGAGTTTTCCTCAACTCGCAGCTCCCATGCTTTACCAGCAGCAGCCTTGCTACCAGTCGTCTGATCTGATAACACAATGACAGTGCAGCAACAGTTTTCAAAAATGTCCGCCTTTCTTAAGAATATTGTAACCCGTTTGTGTTGACCTTAGCTGGTGAAAGTTTTTACATTGCTGCCAGGTTGTAGTAATCAGCTCACCATTTCTACCTGCAGGTTAATAGAATATAAGTGGTTTACCAAAGCTATCAGTATATGGGAAATGTAATCTGACTGTTTATTATCTTTTGGAAAATTGAACTGAACTTCACCCTGTGGGCAGTCATAAAAAGTGGTTTCAGCAAACTGAACTAGAATAATCTAGCTGGGAAAGACTGTGCGATAAATTATAGTGCATTTGTGGCTGCTTATAATTACATTATGATGTGTTTAGACATTATAATTTAAGAAGTTTTCATGTTAAACTAACAAATGAACAAAAGTAACTTTATAGACATCATGTTTTCGATAGATCTGTCTCTCGTCCAATGAGCACAGGAGATAAGCACCCCCCCAAGGGACCCATCATGGATAAGCAGGTAAAGACGATGGATGGATGGATGAATGAATGGATGTTTTTGATATCACAATTGTCATAAAATTCATTAAACATTAGAATAACATACTTTATATACTGCTGTCATTTTTTTCCTTTTCAGAGACTTTCATAAACAAGCATTAGTATTGTCTAAGTAAGCATGAGCTGGTTCATAACATAAAGTTTCAGTTTTAAAACTGTTTGAATTTTCCATCCTTTTAACGAGATGCCATAGAGAGTGCTGGAGTCTGCTCAGTTTTCTCTGTATGGAGAATGGTGCCCCTCCCTCACCTGTCGCCGTGCACTGCCACTCAGCGTGCTGAAAGAAGGCTTTTTCTCTTGCTTATATGCAGGTATGTTAGTTGAATTTTAAAGAGCATGGATACCAAGAACATGTATGAAGATACAAAATTAAGGCAGTTGCAACAAAAATTGTGGTGTAGTATATGTCCCTGAAAAGTTGTGAGCAAAATCACAAGTAAAAGCAAAATTTCAAAAGATTTTATACACCGCAGTGAAATATTAGAGGTTTTTGATAAATGACCTACCCTTTTCAGTTAATTGACTTCCTTTTATTTAGCCCAAATAGCTGTTTTTAGGTTTTAAATAAAAGTAATTCGATCATATTACACATTTTCCTAACAATTTTTATGTAAATACCTTAATAGTGTGAAATGAATATGGCATTGATACTTAAGGTTATCAGTCTTACTACCTACGTTCCAGTATCTGTAGATAACATTGTCTTAGTCATGCACTTGACAACATGCCATGACAATAAATTAAATTTGATTACTAAAGCAGTCTGATACAAACTCATATTGTGATATAAAATAGATTAACATGAGGTATTGGTTATTCATTTATGAGGCTAAATGGGTCTAGATAAAGATTTAGCTGATAACGTGGATGTTACAGTTTGATGTAGACAATTTCTAAGCTTGTTCAACAGATGCTACTAACTATAAATCTCATCACCAGAAAAGCAGTTAGATATGGACAAAGAAATAGCAAGATGAAGACAATTCCTAGTAAAGACATGAACTAAATGTTGTTTTTTTCATAAACACATCAATAACAATTGAAAAAGAAATGTTTAGCATTGAATATTACTTCGGTGTCTAGAAATCTTGTTTTGAAATATGTTTTTTAACCTAAAATGCAAATACAGTAAAAAAAATGATATTTACATAAACAGTTTAAAAAGACGTCACCTTTTTTCTTCAGTGTCTGACATTGAATCAGACAAAACTTTTTTAAGACCTTTACCAAAACTTTTTTGTTTTCCTGATAATGAACAAAATTTTAAAAATATTTTCAATTAACTTTCTTCAAAATCAGAAGTTTACATACAAATCATTAGTATTCAGTAGAATTCCCTCTAAACTTTATGACCTGGTTCAAACATTTTGCGCTTCCTAACACAAGCTTCTCACAAGAGTTTGCAGGAATTTTCACCGATTCCTCCTGACAGAACTTGTGTAACTAAGTCAGGTTTGTAGGTCACACACACCTTTTCAGTTCTGCTCACAAATTTTCTCAAGGACTGAGATCGATGCTTTCTGATGGTCACTCCAAAACATGGACTTTGTTGTCCTTAAGTCACTGTATAACTAATTTGGTGGTCTGCGTAGGCATATTGTCCATTTGGAAGACCAATTTGTAGCCATGTTTTAAAGTCCTAGTTGATGTGTTGTGATGCTGCTTTAATATTTTCATATAATGCTCTTTTTCATGATGCTATCTATTTTGTGAAGTCCCTCCTGCAGCAAAACATGCGCACACGATGCCGCCACCACCATACTTCAGAGTTGGGATGGTGTTCTCTCAGTGTGAAAAAAAATCACGTTGTAATTATTCTGGCATTTAGTAAATAGAAATAATTTGGGTAATTGTAACTGACCTAACACAGGAAAAGTTTTGTCTGATTTCGAGTCAGATTATGAGAAAAAAAGTGATGTTTTTCTTTATGCAGTGTATGTAAATATGTGGTTTCACCCATATTTGGAATTATACCCAAATTAAAATGTGGCCAGTTTATCTTAAGCATCTGGAGCTTAACTGTATCTAAATAAGATGTCTCCCCTTCATGGATTTTGTTTGTGTAAGGGCATCTGGAAAGTTACAATGACACATGACTGTGAAGGACAGTCTGCAGAACTGCTGCATGACTCACAGAGAACAGACAGGCAGTGACATACTTAGCTCGAAGCACAGGGTCCACTCCGACAGTTGGTTCATCCAAGATGAGCAGCTCAGGATTCTGCAACAAAGCAGCTCCGAGAGACACCCTTCGCCGCTGACCCCCGCTGTGAAACACAGGGAGAAGACATAACGAAAAATACGCTCAAAGGACAACAGGGAGATTCTTCTCCAATGTTCCTGATTGTTTCGTAACTGATTAGTCTATGCATGCCACTCAATCCAGAGGGAGGCAAAAAGGTGGGAGCCGAAAGGCTTTCAAAACAAAACGGTCAAGACAAACCTGCCCGGCAGGACTAAGGTAAACAACAACTGTGCTCAGAGGTGACACCATATACATAATTTATCGCATCATAACTGAGAAAAAAGATTTAACAAAACCTCAAGATAAAAAAATGATCAAATACATAAACATCACTGCGGTGACTACATGTGGAGCATGTTTGTGCATACCAGTCATATCTTTTGTGTAGCGTGTACAATATTATGTAGTAAGGCTGCACCAGAGCATGCAAAACCTTGACAAGACCTCATTGCCACTAAAGGCCATGGATCATGGAGACCAACAAACATGGGCTGGATAAAAACAAGAAGACCGACTAGTCAAGAAACATGTCATTTGTTGCTTTTTCATGTCTTTAGAATGAAGCTTTGTCATTTCATCTTTGTCTTTTCAAAAAATTAAACTCTTGAAGACACTGAAGCTAATTTTTATGCCAAAGTAAAGAGAAAATAAAGAGAAACAAGAAAACTATATCAGGATCAGAAACTAATAAAGAATACGACAGTTTGTTCAATTGGAAAAAACCTGGGAAACTTCGATGCCAATCATGCGACTTCGAAGTAACGCGGTAACGAAGCAAGCAGGGTAGGGTTGACGGTGGAGTGGCAAAACGTGAAACAAAAGAAGTTCTAACCTAATAACATATAACTTTATGGTAATGCTCATATAGGGGAGCAAAGATGGACACATCTTACAGGATAAACATGCAGCGATACACATCTTTTTTATCTTTTGTTTTTATCTTTCTCTGGGTATCTTTTCATTGATGCATCACTCCTAACTACTTGGTGGAGATTTCCTTTAAGAACTTTAATTGTATGAAGTTTAACTGAGCCTCTCAGTCAGTTCTGTCAACACTGCTATGAATGTAATAGTCATTAAATGGCCAATGGCAACATTATTTGACTTCCCCCTGTGCCCTTATCAGAGAAACTCTGACTATTTTGTTGTTTTACAGCCTCTTATGACAACAGATAATGCTTGTCTGTCTGTGTAGGTACACTAATACAGATCATTCTGGGTTCAAAGTCTACAGCACATCATAAACTGGCTGTATCTAAGGATTAAAATCCTTGTAGCCTCTGTCAGGTATACACCAGAGTGTAGCATCATTAAAATAATTAGTAACTTGAAAGCCTGCATGTAGTGGCACATAGTTTTACCTGAGATTTCGGACTAGGCTATGTTTCTGAGGTAGATGCAGGAAGTCAATGAGGAAATCCATGCGCGCCCGGGTTTCATTTGATGTCAAGCCATGGATTCGTCCAAAGAAAGTCAAGGTGTCACTAATGGTGAACTCGTTGTACAGCGCCAGGTCCTGTGCAACACAAAAATAAGAATGTTTTAAATGTTTTAATTTGTTTTATGTATGGAGGGTTGTTTTCTTAGAGATGCTTCAGGGGAAATCTATGAAACAAAAAACTTAATTATCTACCTGACCTTAATGAAAAAAGAGTGCTGCTCTTTATTAAGAGCAATGAAACGCTTGGTTCCACTTTGGTGGATGTCTAAGAATACCAAAACAGTTTTGTGAGGGGTTGTTTTTCTCCAAGTTGTTGCATAATTGTTTTAGAACCACAAAAAGCTGAATTTCATTATAGCATTCAATTAATTTTATTTGTTTACCATGTTAAAGACCCCATAATCTGCATCTGCATAATTTGTTGTGCTTGTGAATGCGTGGTTTTCCTGAGGTACAGATATGCCTGTTAGGTTAACTGGTCACTCTGAATTGTCTTTAGCAGTGAGTGTGTGTGTGAGCATACTTGTTTGTCCTCTATGTCTCTGTGATGGACTAGCAACCTATCCAAGGTGTACCCCACCCCATGCCTAATGTGGGCTGGAGACAAGCACCCGCCCAGCTGCAACCCTCCTTGGATTAGGTGGGTATAGAAAATGGATGAATTCTATTAAAAAGGTAATAAACAGGTAACATCTTTCCTGCAAAAGATAACTCTCTTTACATTTTTATTTAGTACGAATTCTGATTAGTTGGAGGTTGAAAGTCTTAGATTAACCCCAAACTCAAAAACATCATAGCAGTTTATATAAACCCTTTAAGATAAACTGTTACCACATTTGCATTACACGTTTTTTGTTACAAACAGATGACTATTTGCACTGGAAAGGTAGTTAGGGAGCTGTGTGTCGTCAGTACATTTCCTATGGGAAACATACTGAGAACAACACATGCAAAGCCATTCTGGTCAGATATAAAAGTAAAGCATTATAAAACATAAAATCTTATAGCGGTTTAAGGGATTGCTCTGACCAAAAAGTGCTTTACATGTTCTGTTCCCAGTGTTTCACATAGAAAGACCGCTGGTTGCGCACAGCATCCTACCTCCATTTACTGTGTACATAATCATCAGCTTCTGAGTAAAGAATCACCCAATGCTAGCAGCACTATGATTAAAAAGCTTATGAAAAAGCGTTCGGATAACCCACATTCAGGTTTTTGAGACTAGAAACACTTTACGAAAGTCCACTTTGGCTATGGCCCCTGTCAGACTAGGGACCTTCATTTAAGGCCTCTCAGGAGAACAGATAATGAAGCTAAAGAGAGTGATGTACTGGTAAGATATTAACTGCAAATAAATTTTAACCACAACCTTGTTTCAAAAACCACTTGCAACACATTAAGATCTTTACCTAGCAATTTCGATCATTCAACAAAAAAAAAATCTGAAAGAACCATAAATGTCACTAAAATATACAACAATATGGCTCAGAAGATGAACACCACATTTCTTTAAAAATCCATAAGTCTTAGAGGCTTCAATATACAACTACAAAACATTTCTGTATGACAAGACATTTATGGGGTTTACCATATATTACCGGCATCTGTGTTTGAGTTGTAAGAAAATCTGTATTTTGACCTCAAAGAAAAGTAACATGCCACATATTTCAGGTGTTGCAGTTCTTTCTCTCTATGATATGATTCATGTCCTGTGCGAACGAATGCTTAAGGTACCATGAGGACAGATGGCATGTTACGAGTTCACATTGCAGGTTCAAGTAACTTAGCAACAAAGGCTAAATTCCTGAAGCCCTGGAGCAAGGCAGTGTTTTTGGACCGTAAAGAGCAGCTCACTAACGTGAAGGCTGGGTCTATAATATTCAGTAAAAACAAAGCTAAAATCTTCCACACTCCCACACTCACAAACAGATTTGTGAGGAATCTGTAAACTTTTAAGAAGCTAAAAATCAAAACTTAGTCCTAAGATTGACAGCAACATGTACCTGGGCGTTACTTTACACTGTGATTTCGGAGTTGAATTAATGTGTGTTGAGGTTTTGAAGTTTACCTGTGGCATGTATCCAACCATCTTCCCTGGGACTTCGTGTCCAGGAAATGCAGGTGGCTTCCCCAACACAGTGATGTGTCCTCGTGATATTTTCAGTGTTCCTACGATACATTTTAATAGCGTCGTTTTTCCACATCCGCTGGGGCCCAAAAGGCCATAACTGCAAAACAAAATCATAAACATTTCACATGAGTCTGAAACTAAAAATTATTATTTTTTTTTCATTTAAAAAGAGAAAATATCTGAGCTACTACTTGCATTTTCTGTAACACTTTCAGTAGCACAGCTGTCACTTAGTTTATCAGGTTTGGATGCAAGTCATGTTGAAGGTAACAAGATGATCATGTTATATAAAATAAAAGCTTCAGTAAATATACCATCAAGACATTGAGGGACCATGTGCCTCTAACTAAGACAGCCAGGCAGGGTAGAAGTTTTGATAGTGTAAATCAAGTTTTTAATGCAAATGCTCAGATCCTAAATATTGTCATGATTTTCTTGATTTAAATTGAGTTTTTTGTCCATTAATTGATTACTATTATTAGTGTAAACATAATGTTTACATAACAATACGATTTTTTCCTTAAGAGTTTTTGGGTGGTAGGCATATTTCCTATTGTGTATGAATCCATCTTTTTCCAGGTATGAAACAATGCCATCCAGCCCTGTACGATTCATACTGACTATGGTGTGCAGAAAAAAAGTAATTTTCTATAATCTACTGATAGTCTACTGTACCGAAATGTGGTTATTTGACTTCAGTAAATCTCTACTAGCAGGAGGCCTTTTAGACTTATTTTAGTTTGAACAAGGGTCATAATCTGTCACGCTTTATAAGAGCCAACAGGCCATAATAAAGACCTGAACCAAATGAAATGAAAACACAGAGTAATGGAAAGTTTGCAGAAAATAATACACTATTTAATTAAATTATACAACTAAGCCCAGAACTGTTGATACCTCATGTAGAAATAAAACAGACGTTATCATGCAGAAGGTATTATGCACATGTTCAAGGTAGATAGATAATTAAGAAGTCTTGTTGGCATTGAGTCCATATTTATCTTTTCCCGGTAGAATCGGTACAAGAGGAAGTTGTAATCTGAACATGGACATACTAAGTGAAATGTACTTTTGTCATTTCAAGAATCTAGGTCTGTGTGGGAAAAGTCACACGTAAATCCTCTATCATTGGGCTCAGAAGTGACAAAGACAAACGACAGACACAGTGAACAAAGGGCAGACAACAGATGCTCGTTCCTCCAAAAAGCTGAAGGCTGTGTTGTCACTGAACAGTATGTCTACAAGCTACTCTATGTCAGCTATGTCAGCCTACAAGCTACTCTCTTAAGAAGCCAAACATAATTTGCATGGTGAGCAAATCCTAGATGATCATGAAGAGGACAAGTCTATTACTTAATGCCTGCTAGTGCAACAAGGAGCAAAGCAGAGGGTTGAAGTACCTTAATACTTAGTTTAAACCTTTTTTTTTTACTTGACTTTGAATATCACCTATTGGAAACGGCAGCCACAATGAGTCAGTATGACAGTACTCACATCTGCCCCTGTGGTACGGTCAGGTTAAGGTTGGTGAGCACCTTAAGCTTTCCGTATGACCGACACACATCTCGGCACCGGATGGCAAAGTTGTCCTGTGCAGCAGGCAGAGATGCTTCCAAATCTTCTTTCATGTCCCCCTCTTTTATCTGGAAGAGAGATCAAAAGACACCATCTAAAGCTCATGCAACGGTTCAACAGTTCTTGCCAATTACTATATTTCATATCAGCTCATCATCAAAGGTGCATGTTCAAAACTTCTGATAAGATTGAGATTAGAGTATGCCACTTTATCTCCACAAATTGCCTCGATTAAGAAAACCTCGTACGATGTGGTATTTAATGGTTAAGGTGAGCATTTTAAGGGACTAAAACCAGTTTAGACCAAAAAGATCTAATCAATTTCCACTGCATAAGACATTTTTTACTAATAGGTGTAATCTACCATATATATTTTTATTTATAAAAGAAATTCTTGGCAAAAAATAAAAATGTTAAAGTAAAAGAGGATTATTACAACATTAAAACCTAAAGAGTTAATGTAGGCATATAAACACAGCATTTATGACAAATGGAGCTAACCAAATGGCAGTTTTACTGCCACAATAAACACTAGGCCTCTCATTTTCACTTATTACTTGTTGTTTCAGCCACTGTCCTGGTTTTGTGGTAGGAAAGCCAGCTACAAGACGGAAAACATAAAACATCCAAACATGCACCAGCATTCCTTGAATTGCTTCAAGTTTGCCATTGTTTGTATTTACTAAAATGTTGGTTAATAACAGAGAAAAAATGCAACTGGAGCAGATTTTTCAGCCAGATTTTGACATATTTTGGTTCCAGGAACATTGTTCTCCTAATGTAAAGCAGTTTCATTGGTGCTTAATAAGAAAGAGTGAAAATACTTCCACACACAATGAGTCCGGTTTTTGGAAATATCCACTCTTTTCACTCAAGTACAACATGCATTTTTGTCTGCTTTAGTAATTATTTACATTTTTATTTATTTAAGTCTTTGGTGCTGCTTAAAAATTGGCTAATTTCAGTTTTTTGAGACAGACAGACAGACTCAGCAATGAGTTAAACCACCCTGTAAGTCAGAAGGAGCTGGCAATGAAAACTCAAGAAATAATTAATTTCATGAGATACTACTTTAAACATGTTTTCCATCATTTATTTTGAGGTAAAGAGCTGTTGGTTGAATACATGTTAGGCCTTAAGGGGAGGTCTGTTTGGTGGCCTGAGTGGCTTCATTAACTGGGTCTAAGGAAGTGATTGATGGGTTGGTTACCTCATGACCCTCAGAGGCCACTAGGTTAACTCTGTGGTGAATTGTGGTTGCAGGTTTATGTCTATTATGTCATCAAAAGAATAGACAGTAAAGTTTTCACTCATTGCTTAGATTAGATTAGTTTTTTTTCTTTGTTCTTTGTTCTTCCTTTAATTAGATTCTCAAAGGATTCTCATATCGGGTTTAAAGAAAGACAGTTTTTAAAGTTGCAAACAGGTTTTAACGTTATGGAAATCTACGGTGGGAAAAACAAGTGGTAATTAAGACTTTAAATAAAGAAAAATAATTTTTTATGCCAGCCAAATTCAGGTGACAGTTTTGCCAGATTTGACACAGTCTCTTGGTCAAAAGTCTATTGACTTCTTCCTTGGTTACAAAATGTACTAAAAAGGGGTCGGAGATGTGTTTTGGAGCATTTCAATAGGGTCAGAATGGTTATTTGTCTTATACAGACAAGGTTGCACAGATTTGAGTCGTGTCTAAAGAAATAACCTTGCCCACATGTTGTGACTGTGCTTGGATGGAGAAACGTAGGTGCTGTAACTTGTAACTTTCCATTCTTTAGTTCTCTCAGTCTAGCCAATCAAGTGTCTGAAGGTGAACACATCTGTTTCTTCTCCCAGAGCTTTATCAATTATTCTAATGCCTAATGCTCATGTACACAGTCTTCACATCAATAGGGCAACAAAGCCCTCATGACAAAGATTAACTGATACAACTTTAAAGCCATTGGACATTTTCCTTTCTTTTACAATTCATTTGGCTTTTATTTTAGTCTTAAAAATTGTTTTCCTGGCGCTCTGCTAAGGTCAGGACTGAAGCCTGTTGGTCAGGACTGCAAAACGGCAACGGCTTTAACAACATGTAATGCGTATTGCCAAGACATTTCCAGCTGAGGTCCAGAACATGATGTTCCCAATGACTGAGCTGAAAATGACTAAATCAGACCACTCATTGCTTAAATTTAAAAATATATATATATATATATATATATATATATATATATATATATATATTTTTTTTTTTTTTTTTAAGATTTATAACATATTTTTGAGATAATGATAAATTGGACCATTTTGCCTTGATTGGCTCTGATCGTGATAATTTTTCTTCCAGTTCATTAAACTATTTATAGAAGTACCATGATTTTCATTCTCTAAATGCAATAACCAATAGGTTGTTTTGGTGCAGTTTTTTGTTTGTTTAATGAAAATTAAATAAAGGGTAGGCACCTATTTGAAGCATAAAAGGGGATAATCTAAAAACCACTACATCTATTAAAAAAGGCAGCACCTTTCTTTCTTTTTTATGTGTTATAGTCTTTAGAAAATAAAAATCAGAATCCATCAAGATCGGAATTGGCCAGGAAAAGCCTTATCGGTGCATCTCTACATATTTTATGTCTCCAAATGATGTTTGCTTGAAAGGCTAGTTTGTATTCAACAAATCAAGACCACAGACTTCAATGTACACAGATCTGAATTTCACTTTTTTCCACTACTTTTACAATTTTATTCATACTCTGAGACAAATCTTTTTTTTTTCTTTTTACAATAACGATGTATCTAACTGCCCTTAAATAAAACATTGCAAATGAACTCTCAATGCCAAAAGGACAAAGGAAACATGGATTCAGGCTGTGCAAGATTTAACAATCAGGAACAAGAAATGATCTTGCTTCCTGGCTTTAAAGGATTACTGAAGAACCAACTGACACCCGTCTGAGTTAAGTGGTGCTGTCAAAAGTGCTTTAATGCAAGTTGCTAGGAAAAAACAGACCACTCTACTTCGAAACACTGTTCACTGTTTTTTCCCAACTAATGTCCTCCAATAATCCAGAATCTCTCATTTTCCAGCAAGGATTAGATGGATTCCATCGCATAACCTGGTGCATTTGGTTGGCCAAACCTTTGTCACTATATCCTAAATATTTCACTCTAGGTACCCGTTGCCTCCTCTTCAGAGGAACCCTGCTTTTAAAGCAGTGACATGAAATGTTGACATGGCATTACTAGTGGAGGTCTGAGCAGCACGGTAGCAGTAAAACTCACCCAAGAGAGAAGATGTGGGCAGAAAGAAAGCTGTGCAGAGGCGGCAGAGCAACTGATGTCTGACTGAGTCCTCACACTGAAGACAATCAGTACAGAGCATGTGAACGTCAGCTGACACAAACATCTCAGCTAAGTTGAAGAACAGGTTTTAGTTTTAGAGCCAGCAGGTGGAGAAAGCATGCTTCCCTTTTTTAAAAAATATGTAGGATAACACACAAACACACACACACACCCTCTTGTTTTGCTATATGTAGTGAGGACCATGTGTTGACTCCCATTGACTTCCATTGATTTTCAGTCGTTTTCCACCCTTTCTATGCCCTAACCCTGACAATAACCCTAAACCTAACCATTACCAGTGCATGCCTAACCCTAACCTTAACCTAAAGTCAATTCACACCTTAGTCCTAAACCTAACCGTTAGCAAAATAGGTCGTGAGGACCAGCAAAATGTCCTCACTTTGGTACCAACGGTCCTCAATTTGATGGTGAAATCGGGAAAATGGTTCTCACTGTGATGCCAAGACAGGAACACGTACACGCGGTTCTTTATCATTCAACAGGTGCTTTACTAATGGGAATGCTTTTTTAGTTTGTGATTTCCAATTTTCATCCAAACTCAGATTTCTATACTCCAATCGGAAGACGGATTATATTTTTTGGAAACACTGCACTGGATCTCTGTTCTGTGTGACCCCACCTCCTCTCTCTGATACTGACCCAAATGAACCCAACAAATCTGCTCTCATTCATTGCTCGCCCCGCTCGGATGACCAGGAAGAATTCCTACCTCTCCTGCCAAGTTGTTGGGAATTTGCGTCATCGCCGAGTGGAAGAAAACGGGATCTCCGAAGGAGCGCTGCGTGGACTCAGGAGCGGAAAGACGCGACGAGTGACAGAACCCACTGCATCGAGGGCGGCCAATCACAGAGTATTTATAAGCCGAGCCTCGGCCGACCCTCCACTTTCACTTCTCCCATATCACATCAGCGCGTCACCACGCAGGATGTGAGCCGCAGATGCCCTCCCTCAGCCCCCTCTATCGAGACCTGCGATAAAGAACATCATCCCTCCCTCTGCAGACGTTAAATCTACCCACATTCCCCTGAGTTTGTCGTCTCATATAATAAAGGCCAAAGCACGACGCAGCCGCTTCTGGTTGCGTGCATCCAGCAGAGCTGAACTCCATCCCGATGCGGCAGCGCATTAAGGCCCGCTCTAGAAGAAGGAGCGCTGCGATGTTTACCCCCGTCAAAAAAATAAATAAAAAATAAAAACAACCAAAATCATCTTACCAGCTGGTCCTGCATCTCAGTGCAGTTTGCGGGGGCGGGGGTCGAATTATTCCAGCCTGAAGCCGCCGCAGCCATGGCAGCAGGAGGAGGAGGAGGAGGGCGCAAAACACCGGACCGGCGGCTGAGTCTGTGCAGCAGAGAGCGCCACAGAGGGGCGACATGAAGAGGGACGGTTGGACTGCTGGGCTTCAAACTGTCTGTTTTGCAAAAAAAAAAAAATGAGGAAGATTCTTTGTTATTTTTACACGCAAACTAGTATCACCATAGGTAATCACTGAATGGCACAAATATGTACTCTGAATTGGACATGTGTCTCCTTTCCAGCGCAAATTTAAATATTCAGTACTTTCAGTTTTGTATTACTTGCAATTAAAACCGTACGTTCTCCTGTGCTATACTGCGTTAAATTAAGCAAAACACAGAAACCAGAATGCCAACAGCCTAACCAAACAATTAGATTCAGAAAACTCTCAGATGGACCAAAACAGCTTTTTATTGTTAGACCCTGATGGAGTGTGACCAGTCGGAGAGAGGATACCTCTGGTCGCTGATGAACATTTGGACTATTTAAAAACAAAGGAACTGGCACAACTTCAAGCACTCTGTGGGTAACTTGTGCTATTTGGAAGTGAGAAGAACATTTGGTTCCACTTCTTTGGTCTTTAATTCGGTGGTTGAGGCTTTGTAAACGTCCAGGCATTATTATTATTTTTTTTTTTTTAGAATATTTGGCCTTTGGCAAACAAGTGTTTGTGTTCCGACTTTCTATACAGTTAAAATAAAAGCAAAAATACTGTCAGTCAGTGAGTAATTTTCTACCGCTTTTTCCATAGTGGGTTGCGGGGAAGCTGGTGCCTATTTCCAGTAGTCTACGGGCGGGAGCCGGGGTATACCCTGGAAAGGGTCGAGAGACCATCGCAGGGCAACACACAAACAACCATGCACACACTCATTCATACACCTAATGGCAATTTAGAGAGACCAGTTAACCTAACAGGCAGGTCTGGACTGTGGGAGGAAGCCGGAGTACCCGGTGAGAACCCACGCATGCACGGGGAGAACATGCAAACTCCATGCAGAAAGACCCCCGGCCGGGAATCGAACCAAGGACCTTCTTACTGCAAGGCAACAACTTTGTACCCAACATTTTCCATTTTACCAAGGTTTCAAATTTTAAAAACTACCAAAATGTTCATTTGCATCAACTGGCTGAGCCAAATTTGTACCGCTGTTGTATTGCGGTCAGCGTGGCCACACAAAATCACTCCAGGGACTGCAAATGGCCCTTGGGCCGCACTGTGGACACCTCTGATCTAGGGTGTATTCACACTTGCCAATTTTGGTCCGCTTTAAACGGACCAGAGTTCGTTTCCCCACTTGGTCCGGACCTTTTGTGTAGGTGTGAATACACTCAAGCAAACCCTGGTCCGGACCAAACAACCGGACCGAGACCCACTTTTTTAGGTGGTCTCGGTCCGCTTCCAAACGGACTCTGGTGCGGTTCGCTTATGGTCTGAATACAAACCGGCCCCGATCCGAACCAACTACAAAAAGCGTACGTCTCTTTGGACATAAAAAGCCACTGTAGCCGGTAGCAAAGGTGTGTGTTGTAAGGTAATCATACCTGATAAGCTGTGTGTTGCTTAGCAACGCTAGTGGCTTGTTGGGACAAGGCCCGTAGAGAACGTCGGCGTTCAGCACGCATTCTCCAACGGGATTCCAAAATTATAAATAGAACGTCTCAAAGTCTTTGTTGAATGAGCTGCTCTTGACTCTCACAATAATATTGCAGCTGTATTGATGGCACAAATATGCAGAACAGAGGTGCTGCACGCAGCACGTCTACAGCTGTTTTCCTAAATATCTGGGTCTGTGCTCTGTCCCGCCCCCGTCATTTCTGTCCAATGGGAACAATGATCGTCACCCGCGTGGCTTTGTTTACAAGTAATAGTGTACTTGTAAAAAGTACAATGTGAAAACAAACCGCACCAAATGAAAAAAATTAAGTTCGCTTTTGGTCCGGACCAAACAAGGGGACCAAAGGACTTCTCCTGGTGTGAATACACCCCTAGATCCACCTTAGCCTGGATTATGAGCTATGGAGTTAGAGGTCTCTGTAAAGGTTTTGATCTATTCAATTCAATTCAATTCAGTTTATTTATATAGCGCCAATTCACAACACATGTCGTCTCAAGGCACTTCACAAAAGTCAGGTACATACATTCCAATTAATCTTAATCATTGAACAGTGCTGTCAGATTCTGTTATTTATTCAAATTGGATAAAAAGTTTTTCTATCTAAGGAAACCCAGCAGATTGCATCCAGTGAGTGACTTGCAGCATTCACTCCTCCTGGATGAGCATGTAGAGACAGTGGACAGTCACTGGTGTTGACTTTGCAGCAATCCATCATACTGAGCATGCATGTAGCAACAGTGAAGAGGAAAAACTCCCTTTTAACAGGAAGAAACCTCCAGCAGAACCAGGCTCAGTGTGAGCGGCCATCTGCCACGACCGACTGGGGGTTAGAGAGAACAGAGCAGAGACACAAAGAGAACAAAGAAGCACTGATCCAGGAGTACTTTCTATGGGAAGGAAAAGTAAATGTTAATGGATGTAGCTCCTTTAGTCGTTTCACCTAGAAAGAAAGAACAGATCAACTTTGAGCCAGTTTTCAAGGTTAGAGTCTGAAAGAGAGCACATAGAGTTAGTTACAGTTAAAGCTCAGTCAATCGCCATGTCTAGGAGAGAGAAAGGGTTAAACACTGAAAGACAGGGCCATGTGGATCATCAGTAGAGGGTGAGCATTAAGTTGTTGCCAGCAGAAGCTTGGAGGATTCCCCTCTCCAGAAAGGTGTTACAGGTAGACACAGACTCAGGCCAGGTGTAGCTTCTAGGTAGAGAAAAGAGAGAGAACAAAGTTAAAAGCTGAAATAACAGCAAATAATACAAAATTGAAGAGTAGTGTGAGAAAGTAGCGAAGAGGGTGAAAGTGGTCATTATGTCCTCCAGCAGACTAAGCCTATAGCAGCATAACTACAGAGATAGTTCAGGATAAACTAAGCCACTCTAACTATAAGCTTTATCAAAAAGGAAAGTTTTAAGCCTAGCCTTAAAAGCCTACCCTCTTTTTATAATAGTAAACTTTATTTGAGGGAAGGTTTTGTCCAAAACAACGAAAAGCAGCAACCAGAAAAAATGGAATGCTAAATGCAAGAGGTCAAAGAAAACTTTAACCTCAATGATCAATATGTTCAGACTGAAATGGCTTTATTTTTGAAAATACATGATAATTTTCCCATGCTTATACATCAGTTGAAGAATTTATAAGGTATTTAGTCAGTCATCTTCTATACCCCTTCTTCCGTAGTGGGTTGGGAAGCTGGTGCAGATCTCCATCTTGCTTGATTTGTATAATTATGAAGAAAATGGCTGAAAAGCATCAATGAACTTAATTCGTCAGACCAGTAAAACAGAATGAGAGTGCTGAATACCAGAGGAAATCAGCTTTTTAAACATCTGAGCTGTGATATTGTCTGAACATGTAAATATAATGACTCAGATGAGCATAAGGATCTTTCAGATTTACCGGAACAGTCAGCTACCATAACGTGACCAAAAAGAAACATCATGAACACTATCTGTGACAGACCAACAACATCCTCCCTTCAAACGTCACCACACACATGTTAAAATATCGCTCTCCAAAGGTCATATTCCCTCTCCCAGTTCTTCACACAGGAAGTGTGTTTAAAATTTAACACAGATAGTCTCTAAAAGTTGCTGAATCAGCAGTTACGGAACATCTGGGATCGACCACACAGACACAAAATGAATCAACACAGCGTTATCAGGCTAGAAGTTTGACACACTCACATATCTATGCTTTGTTTCTATCATTGGACGCACATGACTCCTCTGTTCACACTTACTTAATACTTTAACTTAATGTGAACTATCTCTTAATATGCGTGTACTCGTCATTGATGATTACAAACATGTACATGCTCTTTGTATGCATGAGAACATAATACACAGTTATGGGGTGTTAACCAGAAGCAAAATTCAGATTAACAACAGCTTGACGTGTCATTCTGTGCCACTGTGTATACAGCCTATTTAACAAATGCTCCCTCACATCATCCAATCTCATCATTTAAATCAGGTTAAGGTCTGGACTTTGACTAGGCCTTTTCTTTTCCTTGTTATGTTTGGGATCATTGTTCCCTTCCATGTCGTGTGCCCATGTACTGTGGTGGCAATACAAGCCCAAATCATCAGCCCACCACTACTGTGTTTGCACATGCAAGAACATGCAGATGTATTTGCATATGTTTAGATGCACATGTGGCAAAAAGTGAGGCGTTCTGGTTGTTCTTTGCAGAGATACTTTTTGCAAGTGAAGCAAAATCAAATTTTGCTTCACTTGCAATGATTTTCACATCCTGTTCAATCTATGCGCAATCGAATACACTTCAAACACAAGATACTTAATGTTCAAACTGATAAACTTTATTGTTTTTAGTAAATATTCACTCAGTTTGAATTTGATGCTTGCAACACGTTCCAAAAAAACTGGAACAAGGGCATGCTTACCACTGTGTCACATCACCTTTCCTTTTAACAACACTCAATAAGTATTTGGAGACTGAGGACAACTGAGATCTGGTTTTATTTAGGTTTTACACAATGTCCCATCTTCATTGGAATTAGGGTTGTATCTTAAACAATCTTATGGTCATTTGCTGGCAAGAGTATGTGGCTGTCAGCTTGTCCAGGTTGTTAACTCCTTCTTTGTTTAAATTATAGTCTAGGAAGATCATGGGCTTCTTGATGACACAGCTTTCTGATGACACACCTGTATCTTTGTGAAGTATGGACATCAGCATCACATCTTTTGTTGTTTTTTTCCAGCAAAGAGAAGGACACCAATGTAGTCATCCAGGTATTCCTCATCGATGTCATTTGAGATGTCATTCAAGATTTGTCATAGTAATTACTTTTTTTGTGTGACGATGGCATAAACAGATAAAAATGTGTGTTGATGTCATTTACGCTCATCACAGCAAACGTTTGTTTGGTGTGGGGTGATTTGGATGACATTTGCAGCAGCTGCAGTGTACTTCAGGAGGTACTGGGCAACAGATTTAGCCAATTTTAGATTTGAATGTTTCAGCAGGAGTGGGAGCAGCTGCAGCACCGGTGGCCTCCTCATCAAACTGATCAGATGTGTCTTCCAGTGGATACTCCACATCATCATCCTTCTAAGAAACCTGCTCATCTGTATCGCTATAATGCTGTGTGTCCTCTGCCTCATTGCTCAGTGTTATCAGGTTAGAAGGCTGCCACACTCACATATCTATACTTTGTTTCTTTCCAGATGCATATGACTCCTCTGGTCGCACAAAACGTTCAGTTGATGTGAACTACTTCTTCCTATGTGTGTACTTGTTATTGATCATTACAAAAACATTTATTTTTCCTGCCTTAAGGACAAAAAAGCCAAACTTATTCAGTCATTTTCTATCTATTTTCTATCTATTTCTAAATTTAGAATTGATGATGCTAGCTGAGGCCTATAGTAACTCTGGGTTTTTTCAAATTCCTCTAAAAAGAGGTCCTGGATGTTTTCCAGGACAGCTATTGTGTGAATAATCTTTCACACAATACAATTTGGCATGCGTTAACTCATCTAGATGTTCAGGAAACAAATGCATTTTGTGCTCAAACTTGCAATAAAGTTCAAATAGCTTCTTGATCTTGCTGCTGGTTACCTTTCTGATCACAATCCTTGAGAAGTTTTGAGTAAAGATTGTTAGTATAATACGTCAACATCTCTATTTCTACTAGGGTCTTTGACACTGTTTTTGCATAAATACTTATTGTTTATTTTTATGTTATGTTTTAATTTTAACACTTCATTCAGACTCTGTATCAAAATAACTGCAGACACATTTTTCAGTAATGCGGGGAAAATTCAAAGCTTTTAAGCATTATTTTTACATTTAATAAGAAAAAACTTTAAAGTTATGAATAAAATATATTTGAAAACATTCTTGCACAGTTGGATCAAACATTATTCTTAGGTGTTAAACACACTTTGCATTAAGCCCACATTTCTGTGTTAAAAATGTTTTTTTATTGGTTTGATGTTTTCATTAGCTGAAAATCATCATAATTAACAGAAATAAAGGCTTGAAAACAGTCTGTGTAATCAATTTACTATGTAATTTGTTTCACTTGGTGAATTGAGGTACTAAAATAAATGAACTTTTTGTAATATATTGAAAGGAATTAGTAAAATTATTGACAATCATATGACCTCTGAGACTAACATGAATCCAAACGTGCTAAAGATGTGCAGCAACATTATGTGGATCAATCTTGTAGAGCTCCCCCATCTCTGTAGAGCCAGAATCACTAGAAAGGCCATACTATCCTTGCCGACCCAAGTCATCATCTTCATCGTTACCACTGGTTGCGGCCATCTGGTCTCAGATACATAGCACTGAAGTATAATACAAAAAGGCACAAACGTTTAGTTGTCCCTGTAGGATTAGTTTTATCATGTGACCTGTTTTTGCAAACAGAAAGTGTAGAAACAATACATTTCTATCCTGAATGTTGGGATGTTAGAGCTGTTTTTTTTCCCTATGTATTTGTTTCTCTGCTGGCTGCAAAACAAATAGCCCCTTAGGAATAATAAACTTTAACTTAATTTTTGAATTCATCTATTGGTGCATTATTTACTAGTAGAGGTGCCTCACTGAGGAATTAACTGAAGTGTTGTAATGTCTTTAAATGTCCACACCGGGGCAGAGTGGCCAAATTAAACCAAGCCAGTCAGAGAGAAACTAGAACAGGTTTTATTGGTCAAGGCAGAGGGCGAAAAGATCTACGAATTTTCGTTTATTTGGTAGATTTTTCATGTGCGTACAAATGTGCGCATTTTGATCATATTTTGCGCACCTTGTTGCTACTATGCGTTATGTTTGGACATACTGTTTGGACTTTTAGAATAAATTAATCAACCCACTCTGTGCCACATCCAGACAGAGCATGACGCCCAAAAACTGAAACCATCTCCAAGACTGTGGTCCCAGCCTGCTGACAAAACCGAAAACAGCCCAAAGAGCGCGTCGCCTAATTGGCTGAAGGCTTGAGGAAGATCTGTCCGATGATTATCCCTCTCCAACAGACGGGGATTAAAGCTTTTGGACTCTAATTATTATAAAGCATACGTCAGCACATATATCCACCCATTTCAGAGGCAGTAAAGCGGGTGAGATGTCCTGTTAGGCGACTGTGCTCATTTTCTCTGCCTGTGTGAGGCCAGTGTGAGCAGTCTGAGGCAAGTCCCACGACGCTGACACGCAACGCTCCCACGCCGCGGCAGGCTCGCATCCTGTGCTCTTCGGCTCAAGATGGCGGTGCAGGCAGCAGAAAAGGACGGGATAGTGAGTATTTTAAAAGCCACATCACTGATCCATACCATGGGTAGATGGGATTGCGTTTATTTGTGTATTAGGTGGGTGTTGGTTGTTATTGCGCACCGTTATCTGGACTTGTGGTTGCTGTAAACGTGGTCCGCTGTGCGATCAGAGCGCAAAGGGACTCCTCTTTCATCCAACCCTCATTCATCTGTGGGCCGGGGATGAAACGAGGAGATCCAATCTGGCTGTGGTGGCATGCATTCAGCCTGGCTGCTCAGCTGGAGCTCTGGATGTGTGCCTTTATAACGCGCGGTGCTCGAACATGACGCTGTTGCATGTTATAGGCTCACTAACCTACAGCGGCTCCGATAAACCTGTCAGATCGTCATAGTTGCGCACTGCATGCGAGGCCACAACAATATAAATTATTGATTATTGACCTGTAGCCTCACGGTGGGTCGCTGACCTCAGCCCTGCTCCTGATCTGTGTTCTGGTATCTCTTCAAGAACATGAACATGGAAGAGGATCACATTCTAAACGACTCGCTGGGGAACCCCGATCTGATCTCACCCGACAAGGAGGATTTATCCCGTCTGCTGGTAAGAACTATCCGCCAGCATCATTGTTTGATGCTGCCTGGCTTTGAGCACTGCATCACCATGTCAGTGTGTGATTCATGTATTTCTTTGTTTTTGTGCGCAGACGGTGCCTTTCAGCGGGCGCATCCGCGGCGGAATGCGGCCAGGGAAGAAGATCATAGTGATGGGCATCGTCGACCTGGAGCCACACAGGTGAGATAAGGCCTCACAAAGCAGTGCCCTCAGCTGAGCCTCACCTCTGCATATTTATAGTGTTCCAATACAAGTCTGTGCGCATTGATTGATTTTTAGATAAGATCCTTTTGTTTTTACTTGGTCAAACTTGCAAAGCCACTTCATGAGGCCTGGGCAGTGGCGCTTTAAATATGCAGAGACAGGGCGTTACCTCACCAGCAGGGAGAAAAAAATGGAGGGGAAAATGTGAGGAATAAGAAGCCCCATTGAGGCACATTTGTTTGGGTGTGTCCTTACCCTTCATGGAGACTTGTGCTGAAACAAACTCCCCATGACCTCATCTTGTTCAGAGTCTGCTGCTGCTGGCAGCAGATTCAAAGAATCCAAAGTTCATGAGAATAATAATAGCTGCTTCAACAGATTGTCTTTTCTTGTTGCATCTTGAAACGTTTGCTGTAAGGATGAGATGCTTGAGTATGTATGAGCTTCACAGCTACAGGGAAGGGAGGATAAAACAGAAACTGTTGCCTCAGGGATTATGCATAATTAACACACACGAGCACACATGGTTTGCTCTTACACAGCAACAGCAGAATTATTAATATTTCTCATCCCAGATTAGCTACAGTTATGGACACATTTATTGCCCCCCACTGGTAAAGATGAGTTAAAAAGCCTTGAAATAAATGAATCTTTTATTGAATAGGCCTAATCCCATCCAGTGCTTGATGCCAGGAAAAAAAAAAACTCTCTGGGTCGGTTTGTCATGAAACAAATTGATATATGGAAAAGCACCTCGTGTTCAAAATACAGTGGAGGGGTGAGCTGAAGAAAAGAGAGGACTCTGGACAATCTAGAAAGATTAAACGATGAATTAATTTTAAGGCTTTTAGAAAATATTTAGCAGAGGTGCCAACATAATTGTCCATTCTGGATCTATTTATCTCCTACACCTGCTGCCCTTTTGAGCATCCTGTCAGACCTCAACCTGTTTATTGTGTCCTCAGCTTTGACGTCGGCCTAACCTGTGGACGGGATTCAGAAAAAGAGGGGCCGCCGTTGGATGTGGCCCTGAAACTCACTGCTCGCTTCAGCGACCGCCAGTTTCTGCGCAGCGCTCGCGTCTCAGGAAAATGGACGGAGGAGGAGGCCTCCACCGACTACTTTCCTTTCATCCCAGACCAGCCTTTTAGGGTAATTGCTCCTCGTTGCACTATTTATCTCAATATAAGGAGGGGTACTCCCAGAGGCCTTTCAGAACAGTGGACAGATTGGTGGGGCCACTGATAATCTTGGGGTCGAACACCAAAACAAAACCAGGACAGAGCTTCAGGAGCTTATTGTGCTGAAGAAATAAATAGTGGGGTCAAGGGGCAGAGCCAGGTAAGTGATGGACACTCAAAAGTATTTTAAAAAATGACATACGCTTAAATTAGTGTATTTTAAGTGCATTTATTATTATTGAAAGGTCCTGGGGGGAAGAGAGTGATTATAGTCTCTGACTTAAAGAAAATTTGCTTAATCATGCAAAATTATATTGTGTGAGGTTGTTTTTTTTATATATAAGTAGAATTTTCTTTTTTTTTAGGCTCCAAAAGATTCACTGAGAAATCAGCTGATAACCGGAATCAAACAATTTACATTTTACAGACCCTGATCAGATCATACATAAGCACTAACAGGTTGTGCTAGCAACACTCTTTAGTGTGGCTGTTACTGAGGGAAGAAGTCTATTTAGTTATTTTGTATTTCAGTGAGGTGTTTAAAAATGTGAGGAAACATTAAGACTGTTGAACGCTTTTAGGAAGGAAGCTGCATTTTCCATTTAGAGACATTTGGAGTTTATACTCCAGCTGACACAACAATGAAGTTAGATCTCAGCAGATAACAGGAAGTAGAATGTCTTACAGCAAAGTTGCTCTGTTTGAGCCTTTTTGAAGAATCCAGTTATATCTGTCAGGAAACACGCTGGATGGAGAAATGTTGTCAATGTTTTGGGTCTCTTACAGTTAAGCCCGATGTCTCCTGATGTTAGCAATGCTAACTGCACCAATCAGGTTAACACACTGATATAAGAAGCTAATATCGGTGGAAATTTGTCATTTCTATCACAAGAGCCTTAAAAAATCGGTGATTGGAAATTGGCCAGAAAATCTCTGATCGGTGCATCTATGCTCTTCACTGTTTGAGATGATGACCTGTTCTTGCAGCATTCAAATTGTATCAAACAGTAGAAATGCTTTGCTGCATGTGTGTCTATTTTAAACACAGCCTGCATGTGTGCAGTGGTGTGTTTACAAAATAGCATCAGCTGCTCACATAAAGGAGGGAGTCTGCTGGGAGGAAGGAGGTTTAGGTTGAACAGCTGTGACTCATCACTAACCATTAGACATCAAGGCCTGTTAGCTCATTCCCATCATGTTACGCTCTAATAATTTATGAATGTTCCATCACAATCAGCTCAAAATAGAATGAGCTGTTTGTCTGCCTTTTTATTTAAACCGCTTAACCTTCTCCTGAACCACTGCATTAATATTTTTTAGGCCTTCTGTTTACAAAATACTTTAAGGAAAATGTTCTGCATGCAGCTACTTGCTGCCATCTCTCTGATTAGCCGTCCTTGCTTGTGGTCAGAGCACAGTCAGAAGCTGGAGCCTGGAGATTACAGTTGCCATGCTGGCTGTTTGAAACAAACTGGAGGCATGTGGACATACACACGATGTGCTGTGGTTTTACAGTGACAAGGCTAATTTCTGCTGATCTCTTTATGGAAACAGCCCTGTTATTTTCAAGGGAAGTTTGTTTACTAGTACTTTCTGCGTTTTTTGACGTATCCCTTTGGTATACTTCAGGTCTTTGAATAAATTAAACATGTGGAGGGGAAAAAAGGCATTAATGGGTCCAAAAAAAACTCCCAGGTAGCCTGAAAGGAAATATTACATTGAATACCTGACTAAGGATAAAGAGCTAGATACAAGGATTATTTAATAACTTTTCAAACAATGAGTTTGTTAATCTTTTAGTTTAAGTTTAGCCACACATTCTTAAATGAATTTGGATCTACGCTTTGACTACAATCTGTGGTTATTGTTGTGGTCTTGCTGGAAGGTGCACCCGTGCCCCTCAAGTCATTTTCTGTTTGTTCACTCACACTGATGTTTTTTTTCTTTAACCCACTGGATTTTATTTAAAGGCTTTCAGAGTAAATAGGGCTGAATAAAAATGCATGTCACACTTTTCTGACTTAATTTGAAAAAGTTTAAAAACCATGCATAATTTTCCTTCCACTTCACACATATGCACTATTTCGTGTTGGTCTATCACCTAGCATTGAAATTAAAAACATTGAAGTTTATGGTTGGTGGGTGACAAATAAGGAAGGTTTAAGGGAAGGGAAAACTTTTGGAAGGCATTCTATGTGCCTTTCGAGTCAGAACTTCACAGAAAATCGTTTTTAATGAGTTTTTCTTTTAGCCTAAAATGTAATTTGCTGAATTAAAAGTTGCATTATTTTTTCATTTGAGATATTCATTCTTCTGCTTCTCTTTCCCTTACTTTATCTGCACCCTTTTTCTCCTTCCTTCCTGCAGATTGAGATCCACTGCGAGCACCAGCGCTTCCGGATATTTGTGGATGGACACCAGCTCTTTGACTTTTATCACAAAGTAAAATCCTTGTCCTCTATCGACACAGTACGGATACAAGGAGATCTACAGATCACCAAGCTCGGTTAAATCTCACTGCTCTTCCCACTCGCAGGAGTTTTTGTGTGTGTAAAGCAAAGACTTACTCACAAATGACTGCACACACACACATTCGTGTGTCACATCATCACTGGTAAGCTGTCATGCAGCGCGGCAGCAGCATTCCACATGGAGGATAAATCTCTCCAGAGAGGAACAATTACGTTTTTTCCTGCTTTTTTTTATTTTATTTTTTTCGGTCATCAGAACATGTGGCGACGTTTCGTAGCTGAACGGTTCTGCTAATATTTTTTTTTAGTTTCTACTTTTTATCCAATCACAAATCTCTGAGCTCTTCTATAGAACCTAAATTCTTTGTGATAATAATTTGAAGCTAAACCTCTAGAATAGATTATTCAGGAGGGAAAATATCTTGAACTGGAAAGAAAAAATTGTTTAAGATTGGAATATTACTTTTTTGTTAATTGATTTATGATCTTGACTTTCAAGGGATGCTTTGTGCACATAGAAATCTTTCTTCAGACAAAAAAATCTGCTCATATTGATTAAAAGTCATGCAAATGTAGTAGGAGTGCTGCACATGAGAGAAAACTTGATGTTAATCAAAATATTGCTGCTTTTTTTGTGCGTTTTCTGTGAATTGGACTTTCCAAAGCTGGAGCATTCAATCAGTTCAAATTTAAAGTCTTATTATTGCAGAACTAAAACTGTATACCCTACTTCTTACTTTCTGCTGATTAACTTTGAGCTCCTCTGCTCTCCATAAGATTCATCCCAGTTTACACGATGACATGCTGCAGTTTCACCGACCTAAATACCCAAAAATAAGGATTATATTGGGATGTCCTATATTGTGTGCTGCATTTGCAGGCAGCGTCCTGCAATTTTAGTGACTCCTGCAAATAGAAAGCTGAAAATAATGTTGAAGTGATTTATTTTCTGTAATTAGATTAGCTGGGGCTCAGGATGGCGCTTGTATTCATGACAATATGGTAACACTTTGTACAAACTGTATTCTCATTTTATTTAAAAGAAACCCTTCAAACCTGGTAGCCAGCTTGAAAGCAGAATCACATCCTTGGTGGTACTTTGAATGTATGATGTGCATGTTTCCATAGTTGTATAGAAGATGTAGTGATGTACATAATTAATTTAAAATGTTTAATAGGTCAGTTTTTTGTGGCTGGTGATGTCACAGTTCATGGACTTGTGTGTTTTACTTTTTTTTTTTATTTCTGTTTCCTAAATCATTCCACACCAGCTCATGGTGAGGCAGAGCTTTAACACCAACAGCAGCTTCTTCAGAAGTCTTTCTGATAACGTGACCTTTGCCCTGCAATGCACAGGTCTATCACGATGGTTATTCCACTATGTGCAGGAGATCCTTTTTCTCAGTTATGACAAATCTGCACTAATTGTTGTAGTAAAACTTTTTCTTTCTGTTGGTGCTATTACTCCTCTTCCTGTATAAAAAATTGCAGCATTGTAATTTCTTGCTAAAGTTTCATTAGATAAAATATACTAAAATTCAAAGAGAAATGATAAGTTTTGGGCTCCAGGCTGTGATATGCTGATTTCTAATGATGAGAAATGTCAAATATCTTGTCAACCATCATGTAACCGAGTTATTAACAAGGTTTAGTGACTCACACTTGTGTATATATATTTGTATAATATTTGGCATTAATGCTGTATCTAATTTGTCTCTGAATTGGGAGCTCAGATCTGAACCAAAAAGAATGCAGCACAAGTCTAAATAATAAGCCTAAATAATGAAATCAGGTCTGGATGACTAGTATGAGAAAACATTTTTTCATTATCTGGCTCTAATTTCATTAAGTTATGCAAGTTGTGTATGTCATAAAGCCCAATTTTTACTGTGGCTAACCCCTAAAAGATGAAGTCAAGATGAGAAATTGGCACTGATTGCTAGCATTAACCTATGCTGTTTTGAACAGAATTTAACTATGTTTTTGTCATGGTAACATTTTACGGCACAAATCTGCCCTTGGACGCCATTTGGATTTCTCTGTGTTGATCATAAAAAGTTCAAAAGTTTTTTGATCATTGCTGCTGTGAATTTGGAGTAATTCATGACATCGGTGCATAACTGATGCACTGACCTTACTGCCTGGAAATTCATCCAAGTCTCTGTGAACCCATGTATGCACTAACTGTTCATTCTCTTCGTAACATAGCAAAAACATTGCTGCTGTATGAACAACAGTACCAGAGCGTCTCGCTGCCCTGGGTGGTCTGAACCGGGTGTTCCTGAGTTCATTCCTTGTTCTTTGCTGGCAGGCACTAGTTTATTTCGGAAACAAACAGGAAGTGTGACCTGTGTGGTATGCGATTGTGCCGAGAGGTCCGTTTGAAACCTTACGAGGCGGCATCAGTGTTGCATCAGATCAAATCAGTACACATGATGTGTGATTGTGCATTGATGGAGTTGTTGGAAATACTTTTTTGTTTATGAATAATGACCGTTTGCATTACTACTGTCTCAACATGTTGATATGGTCTATGTGATGATAAGAGTGACTCGACAGTAGGTGTCGGTGGTAGATGTGTGTTAAATTCAGTCTCATGTTTGTGGGTCCTCTGCTATGATGCAGTTTGCAGAGTTGACAGCTGCAGGAATCATGTTGGGAGGGAGATAAACAACTGGGGAAGCAGCTCTGTTTATGTCAAGCTGTCTCGGCTGGGAGTTTCAGCTAGTCACAGTACAATTAAACTCTGTCAGGTTTCTTTGAACTGCTGTGGGCTGTACTAGGCATGGGCCGGTATCAGATTCTCACACCATCATTGTGGGTAAAAATACTCCAGTTTCACAGTATTTACACGAAAACTAAAAAACAAATGTATGAAGTGATCTGATTGCTTCGATTTAAAGCAAGTTGGTTGGACGATCTTTTTGGGTTGAGTCGTCTGTCCTAACCAATTTAATTTCTGCGCCAACATTGTCCAAAAGTATTTCTGTAGAGCAGAATTTGTCTGTCTTCTTAGCGAGAAAAACATGCAAGAGCCTTCTTTCAACTAGCTGAACCACAGTGCACAGCAGCAGGTGGGGGAGGGGCAGCAAAATATTACTTATAAGGTCTTTACAGTCAAAGCTAGCTGTTGCTACTCCAGCACATTTCTCGAGCATCTCATTAAAAGGGCATCAAACTGTTATGAGCGGTATTCAGAAAAACAATTGCTGGTTTTAAAACCTTGGTCTACCTTGATAGCAGTATACAGCCCATGCCTAGGTTGTACCATTTGATTTTTCTGCAGAACTTGGTTCATACATATAATAGCCTTAACATTAAATGTTTTGTCTTTTTTCTGTTGCACTTTAAACAATGTTGGCGCTCATCTTCAACACTCCCAGTTTGGTACGTGTGCTTGAAAAGCTTCTGTCTCCTTGGAGTGTGTTGAACGGAACAAGTTCTACTCCTTGATCTCCTTATGATCCCGTGAATTTGGAAAGTAAACTCTGGGAAGTTATCTTTTGTAGCTCCAAACTGTTCCATTATTTGCTCTACAAACCCCTTTAAAATTAAAAATGTAACCGAAGAATTGAATGTCTATCTTCTGATTGTAACTGGATTAACACGACTCGGCTTTCATTGCCACCAGATTTTTTTCTAGCTCTGTTCCTCTGTTCAGTAATAAAATCCACATCTTATTTTGAAAGTTTTAAATTAATCTATGTGTTACCCTATTTTTGGACTTTAGATGTAGATACTGGTAGGCGTGACCTCAGGGGATTGGTTTTTTTACATTATAATGAGTTACAGGGCATAATAATGTTGCGCATGGCAGCTTGTGAGCGTTATAGACTGAACTTATAACTGGTGTTTTTCCCAGTTTCTGGTTTATTAAAGCATGCTGTTCATTTTCGTTCACAATGCAATGTTTTCTGTTTTTAGTTGGAATTTCTATAGATGAGAATGATTTATAATGTCCAATTCCAGTGCACACTCTGACAAACTAAAGGATTAGGATGAAGAAATCCCATGTTGGAACTAATTCAATCTATATATATATATTTTTTTTTTTTGAGTGGATCGACTTTCTAAAAGTGCTAAAAACTAAATGGCCATTGTGTGAAATGCTTCCTCCCATTTATTTACAAAGTCTCCTCCTAGTATAAGTAGGTGGATCTCTTTCTAATGTACTGTGTGGTTGTATAGGTCATTTTCTAATTTATTTCTGTGTAACCTGCAGGATCATGTATGTTAGCAATGAGCCTGCTCAATGCTGTTTTAAATGACGGCATCTTGAGAAGTTATTTTCAGCTCTTATTTTGTCCTGCTTTTGTAAAAACCTCGACTTTGCAAACAAATAAACTTCTCATCCTAAACGTACCCGCTGACTCACTCTTCTTACTGTTTTTCCATATGCCTGGTTTAAGGAGTCAGGCTGTAAAACAGAAGCCTTTTCTTAATCTTCAAAAGCCTGGTGGGTGAATGTGTTTTGTTCTGATAAAACCAAATTTGAATTTTGGGCAACATTTCCACAAGATATGTTTGACATAAAAACAACACTGAGCATTACCAAAAGAGCACTGTACCCACTGTGAAACGTGGTGGCAGCATTATGATCTAGGGTTACTTTCTTTTCAGATGGAAATGGGTTTTTTGTCAAGGTGTGGCTGGAAATATAAAGAGTTTAAATGCTGGTAAGTTTTGACCCAAAACCGTCAGGTGTCTGCTAGACAACTGAAGTAAGAGGGATTTTATTTTTTAGCATCAAAGTGAGTTCAATCAGACAATCAAATCAACACCAGAATTGGCTTTGTGAGAAAATTTTAATTTGGCAGTTACCAAGCCAGAACCCAGAATAATTTTTTTAAGACATATGTGAGGTCGCCTGTAAAGGCCAGTGGACTAGAGACGTCCTCACAATCTGATAGAGAGAACTTTGCCACAACACGTGAGACGCTGATAGGTTCCTCCCAAATAAGACTGAATGCTGATATTTAATCCAAATATGCTTCAACAAAGTATTACCTTAAAGGTGTGCACATTTATGCAGTCGCATTTTTAAGCCTGATTTATTTTTATTTTTCATTCGGAAAAAGTTTTGAAAAATTTGATTATGACCTTTTTCAACAAACTTGGCATTTTAACATCTATGTGTACTTTTGAGAGCCACTTTATTTAAGAAATGTCTCCCTATTTTGCCCACATCCTGTAATGAGAGATTAGAAATCCCTCACTGCTGCTGAGCGGCCTACAACAAGCCCTGCTTATTTGCATCCCAGTGACACTGGATAAGCATCTTAAACAGGGAGCATTTCACCTATATGCAAAGAGAAATATCTTAACTGGCAAGCCACAAAAGGAGGCAAACGAAACGGCTCACAAACACTACAAAAAACCAGGACAACCTATTCTGTTTATTTGTGGGGTATTTAATACATCTGAATGCCCTAACAGCATCAAATAGTCCTCCACGGCAACAAGGGGCGCTACAAAATTTCAATTTTTTGTTTTTTTACAACCCTGTAACAAAAGACAAAAGATTAATTCAATTACTTTGGTTCGTTTTGACGGAGAACAGCTTTCATGTTCTAAGGGGCTACTTTTTTATTTTTATTTTCTGCGGCGTCCCTTTTGTTTCCTGGCTCCTCCGGGTGGTTCCCGTCATGTCGGGGATGCAGCAGCTCAGGCTGCTGGTCAGCGAGCGGCTAACGGCGGCTGCAGAGGAGATCTTCGGGCTCGTTGAGAGGACAATAACGGACTATCAAGAAGAGGTGGTCCGCTCCAAGAGAGAAATCATCCAGCTGAGACAGCAGATCGAGCAGCTGACCGTCTTACAGCCTCGAGTATCTTTGTTCAAAGAAGGTAGGTGACGACGCCGTCAAAGCAGCTGTTGCTAAGTAACCGAGAATTTAAAAAAATGACGCTTTGCGGCAATATGCGCTACATCCGCAGTCACACAACTTCAGCTTGACAAAAAATTGGCAAGTCGGTGATGTAAAATATAACTAAATTATACTGCATACACATATGACCATTATTTGTCACTGAAATCAAATCAGACTAAACTTTCCCAGTTTTAACTCAGTTAGGATTACATTCATATTCCTGTTTTCTAACTGTCAGAATAATAAGAGACGTGTCCTTATGCCACTTTGTAGCTAATTTTGCTGTAAACATCAGGTCATTGTCCATTTTGGATATCCATTTTACCTTAAACTTTCTGGCTAATGGCTTGAGATGCTCCATTAGTATTTCCACATAATGTTCTTTCCTCATATAATGTAGATGCATCAGTTCATCCTACAGCAAAACGCCCACACAACCCGATGATGACCTCCAGACTTCACAGTTGGGATGTGTTCTCTGGTCTGCAAGCTTCCCCCTTTTTTCTCCAAACGTAACATTGTTCATTGTGGCTAAAGGATTCAGTATTAGATCACGAGACCACTGGACGTGTCCAAAATGTAAAGAATTTGTTTCTGAGTGCATTTGCAACCGTTTATGTATGTTTTGGAGTGATTCGTCCTCTCTGAGTGGCTTTTCAGCCCATGTCAGTACTGGGCTCTCTTACCAGCTTCAGTCAGCACCTTCACGAGGTCTTTTGCTTTTGATCTGCGGTTGATACACACATTTCACACAAAAAAAAACATTCATCTCTGGGACACAGAACTTGTCTCCTTTCTGAACAGTGTGATGGCTGGAAAGTTCTGTGGTGCTTATACTTACATGCAGTTGTTTGAGCAGATGAACATGGCACCTTCAGGCATCCTGGATATAGTAGGATAAACCAGACTTGTGGAGCTTCACAGTTCTCTTTCCTATATCTAGGGTGATTCTCCATTTAACTAAACTATTGTGAATTCAAATTCAGTTCAGAAGTACTCTTTTTTTTTTTTTTTTATTCCCTCTGTGGCATGTTTCTGTCTCCTAGATGTCGAGTCAGTGTCGGAGAGTCAGCCTCCAGTTGAGGAACAAAAGGAAAATGGGGACCATCAGCACGTTAAAGAGGAGCAGCTGGATGTCTGCATTATCCCAGACCTGGATACTGATTCCTCAGAGGATGTAAAAGTTTTTCCTTATGAATCAGAGACAACCTCTCAGAATGACCCCCAGCTGTTACCAAGTGTCAGCTCCATAACCGTGACTCTTAACAATGGTGATGAGGCAGAATGGATTGGACATTTTGGCACAAGCTCTTTGCATTGTGGTCCGAGTCGCAGCCATGTTTCTCTTATGCAGCAGGAACACGCCCTGGACAGCAAATCCTGTCGTCTTTGTGGCATGTCCTTCATCAGGGACTGTGACCTGATCAGGCATGTGGATGAGTCCCACACGGGGCAAAAGGCTTTCAAATGTTTCGAATGTAACAAGGAGTTTGCCCGGAAAGATAGCCTGACTTTGCATTTGAGGGTTCACACAGGTGAAAAGCCACACAGGTGCCCCTTCTGCGGGAAGTTCTTCACCCAAACTTCAAACCTCAGGGTGCACATGAGGAAACACACGGGCGAAAAGCCGTACTTCTGCAGCTCTTGTGGCAAAATGGTGGCACACTCATATCACCTAAAAACATGCTCCAGACGGTCCTCGGTGACGATGGACATCAGTGGGGAGAGGTCTTCAAACTGAATGCTGGGTGGGAAATACACTTACACCACTATAAACCTGAGTGGCTCAGAAAAACCATGAAATCACTTTGTATTATGGAAGCTTTCTCCTAATCAGACACATATGGCAAACATACAAATTGTTTATTACTGCTATTTATTATTTTTGTATATTCTTATTATTCTAGAAGCTTTTTTGAATAATCTGAATTTTTTTTAATCCAGAAAACATCAGTGTTTAACTGCTGTACGTTTACAACTTTAAGCTTGATGTGATTAGTTCTACCTCTGCTTGTTGTGATGTATCTCTCTCTCAATAAAAGCCTGTATTCTGTTTATTTTGCCTTTCAGATGTCAGATTGTATGTAACTCTTAAATGCAGTGTTTAATTCAATGTTTTCAGTTAAAGTTGGCCTTTTGGAAAATTATGCATGTTAATAATCACTACTACTGTTTTAGACAGTCCCCCTTTAGCTGGTTTGAAGTGTGAAACTAGAAATCTTAATGTCTGGTATATCATGTTTAGATAATGCTGGCAAAGACTTATTGCATTTCATTCTGAGTTTATGTTTGGAAGTTTGAAGATGGTTTTTGTCTCTTCCATAACTCTTTATTCCTCACACATTTATTGGAATGTTTAAATTTAACTAATTTATTTAACTGATTTCAGGAGATGACAGTGATGAATAATTATGACTTGATCTACTACATGTAAAACACATTAAAAGAGTGGAAACTGCTCCTGAAGATAAAGCAAAACATAAAGATCTTTTGTTAGATGATGATGCTTTGGTTGACGCTGCACATTTAGAATAAAAACTGTTAACAGGAGTCACTGTTTTTAAACGTGGAAAATGGTCCACCAGAGAAGGCATGTGCAGGTGTCAGGTTCTCACAATATGATATCCTTAAATAATGAAAAAAAAAAACACAGTGTCAGATTTCACACAAAAAAACGTGAAACCTATATGATCTAATCACTTTTTAAAAAATAGAAAACAGCTTTCTTGAAATTGTTCTGTTCGGTAATGGTTAGTTAACCATCGGCAATAGACCATCAGCAAATGTCCTTTGACTGTCATCATGGATAGTTTTAGAAAAAACAGTAACATTGAGGGAACGTTCAACTAAAGTACATTTGTCCTGTCAATAAAATGTTTGGTGAACATTGGCTAAAGGTTGCTTTTAAATTTCCTGAAAATAATGTCAGACGTTTGCAGTAACCTTTAGCTCATATTCAGGGAATATGGGCTAATATGTACAGTTAGCTTCTGCAGTAACCTTTCGCTAACTTCTGGTCTGCGTTGGCTGGAAGTTACAGCTAGCTTCTGCAGTAATTTTTTGCTAACATTTGGTCCGCATGGCTGAAAGTTACAGCTAACGCTTGCAGTAACCTTTAGCAAATGTTCCTAGACATTTGCCTAACCTTTGCAGAACCCACCTACCTTCATCTTTTATCCAGTCAGCCAGTCCTCTGCATTGGCAAAACATGCTGCTCCCAAAAATGTGCCTTTGTAGCTGGGCTCTGCTAATGCAACCTTCACCTACTTGTACCTAGACCCACTAAAAGCATTCTGTGTGACGGATATGTTGTCAATTGTTTTGCATTCACACACATATTTTAAAATAATATGGTGGAGGTGCAGCCATTTTCCCTGACTCCCATTCAGGCTCTTCCCCAACCAGTACAGAGAATCCTACCTGTTACTGGATCTTCTACCATAATAGGCTATATTCACATTACTGTGCTGCCATTATTTTTTTTTAATTTTAGTAAAGATTTTATTTCCAACAATACCAATCTTAAGATTGCGAAATGAATGCTAACAGTTCCGCTTCAGGGGCTCGTTGCTATTTGTTTCTGTTTCAGAACGAAAAGTATGAAGTATGGAAAGTTTAGTGGAAAGAAAAAGTATGGCAGAAAAGGTGCACAAGCATAAGAGATAGCTCTTTTGTGTTTTGTGAAGCAAAGCCCACTGAAGAGTTTGAGCGAGATCCACCAAGTATGGACTACAGCTGGGGTTAGTTTTTCAATAGCCACCACACACAGACATATCCAGGACATGGGTTACAACTGTCACATTTCTTGTGTTTAACCCCTGCTGAACTAGAGATAGCATCAGAAGAGTCTTATCTGGGGTAAGGAGAAAAGGGACATGACTGTTGCTCAGGGGTCAAATGTCCTATTTTGAGATGAAAGTAAAGTTTGCATTTCATTTGGAAATCAAAGTACCACAATCTGGGGCGGTGTATGGTATAGAGATAGAGCGTGAACCCCATATATGGAGGCTATAAGATCTTGATGCAGCTGTCTGGGGTTCGTTTCCTGACCTTGAGACCTTTGCTGCATGGCTTCCTCCCTTCTCTCTATGTGCCCATTTCCTGTCTGAATACTGCAAATAAAGGCCACCAGTGCCACAAAAAAGTACCACAATCTGGAGGAAGACTGGTGAAGTACAGAGCCCAAGTTGATGGACCCAGTGTTAAGTATAAGTATTTACTATATATAAGTATATATAGTGCAAGACAGACTGTTGTCATCTGCAGAAATACTCGGATGATTCTGCAGTTGTGGGGTGTATCAGAGATGGCCAAGAATCTGATTACAGGGAGCTGGTGGACCGCCAAACTCAGTGCAGCCGTCTACCAGGAAATTTTGGAGCTGCTCATGCTGACAAGCCTTATGAAGCTGCTGATTTAATTTTCCAACAGAACTTGGCATCTTCTTACACAGCCAACAGTACCGATACCCACTTTAACAATCGTATTGTTGTGCTTGGTTGGTCAGCAAACTGGCCTGATTTAAAGGTTATTGTCAAGAGGAAGCTGAGAGAAACCACAGCCAAGAGTGCAGATGAGCTGAAGGGTGCTATTAAATGCTCCTACACATACTCCATAACAACAGGGGGCGATGTAGAAATATTTTACTTTTATGGGCGAGCAGGGGGGGGAAACAAGTCACGCTGCTGTCATTTAATTAGATTATGGTCAGGCTTTTTGCACTGCAGTGATTGTTTCTTGGTTTGACAGTCCGTGCGGCGTCCCTTTTGTTTCCTGGCTCCTCCGGGTGGTTCCCGTCATGTCGGGGATGCAGCAGCTCAGGCTGCTGGTCAGCGAGCGGCTAACGGCGGCTGCAGAGGAGATCTTCGGGCTCGTTGAGAGGACAATAACGGACTATCAAGAGGAGGTGGTCCGCTCCAAGAGAGAAATCATCCAGCTGAGACAACAGATCGAGCAGCTGACCGTCTTACAGCCTCGAGTATCTTTGTTCAAAGAAGGTAGGTGACGACGCCGTCAAAGCAGCTGTTGCTAAGTAACCGCGGTGTATGTAATGCAGCGGTATTACGTGCTACATCTGTATTTCTGTCGATTTTTGTTGCTTCACAAGAATAAACTCAACTTTTACCAAACTTAAATACAATTAAGCATAAATTCATTGCATTTCTTAAACATATTTGGTAAAGATTAACATTTATTGGGTTTATTTTGTCTCCTAGGTGTCCAATCAGTACCAGAGATTCAAAGTCAGTCTCTAGTTGAAGAACAAAAGGAAAGTCAGGAGCATCAGAAGGTAAAAGAGGAGCAGCTGGATGTCTGCATTATCCCAGACCTGGACACGGACCCCTCAGAAGATGTAAAAGTTTTTCCTCATGAATCGGAGACAACCCCTCATGCTGAGCCCCAGCTGTTGCCAAGCGTCAGTTCCATAACTGTGACTTTAAACAACGATGATGTACACAATGAGTGGAATGAGAGTGCTGGCTCAGATTTGTCTTATTTTGGTCGAAGTCACAGTGATGCTTCCTTTTTGCAGCAGGAACTAACCCTGGATAAGAAGTCCTGCCGTATCTGTGGCATATCCTTCATCAGGGACTGTGATCTTATCAGGCACATGGAAGAGGCCCACACTGGACACAAAGCATTCAAATGCTTTGAATGCCTCAAGGAATTTGCTCGTAGAGATAGTCTGGCTTTGCACATGAGGGTCCACACGGGCGAGAAGCCGCACAGGTGCCCCTTCTGTGAGAAAACCTTCACGCAGACTTCAAACCTCAGGGTTCACATGAGGAAACACACAGGCGAAAAACCGTACTTCTGCGACACTTGTGGCAAAATGGTGGCACACTCCTATCACCTGAAAATATGTTCCAGACAAACCTCATATACAACAGACATCACAGGGGAGAGGGCATTTCGTTGCTTCCGATGTGGCAAAAAATTTCATACAGTTTCAGACCTCAGTGTGCACATGAAGATCCACGAAGCCAGAAAATCACATGCTCTTGTGCAGGTTTTTTCTTGATCAGATGTGGAATGTTAATTAGTTGCTATTTTACTCCTCATAAAATCTAGAAGTCGATTAGAATTGTGAATGCAAATTATTTTTTACCCATTAAAAAACTTGGTGTTCAGGTTTACATATAGAAGCCTGTTGTGTTTCAGGTCCTTTTACTCCCTATTGTTATATCTCTCTAAATAAACTGAGAATGGAGAACCAAAAACATCGGTTGTGTTGTTGACTATAATTCCAATTGTTTTAGTTACACTTTAGAAGATATTGTAAATAAACAAAAGTTAAGAAAGTTAGGTTAAGAATAAACAAGTTAAAGTTAAGAATAAACAAGATGAAAGAACCTTTATTTTGAAATTCTATGTACAAAATGCCGTGCATAACTCACACAGTTCCTTTTTTTCTTTCGTTATTCCATCCTCAGAAACCAGCAGGAGCAGAGACAGGCAAATATAATTAAGTGTAGGTCCAAATTCCGCCAGCGGGGGTGGTATTGCACTCAGGCAACTTGGATATTGCCATAGATTGTCTATTTCAAAGAGTTAACACTAAGCTATGATTATACAATTGTTGTATATTACAAGATTGCCACTGATTCTTCGTGGTAGTTTAAATTAACATTTGTCACATTTACTGCCCGCTAATTATTTTTAAGGGGTCTAAAGACTATAGCGCCAATCCCACCTGTTTTTGTTGCTGCTTTTCTATGTCAAGCAAGGATCACCTGCAATCTGGCGCAGAGTGAGGCCTCTTCTTGTCTCCTGCTTTCCACTTCATTCCAACACAGAATAGTGCTAAGGGAGATGATGGAGGAACAGAACTGCGAATCTGACGGGCAAGCGAAATCTATTGCTGCTGGTTATCTAAAAGCTATAATTACTAAATTTTAGTCGTTTGTTTTAAATAAGATTCAATAATATGGCATTTGTTGACTGATAGAATACGACATAACCCGACTACGGGTGGTGAAGCTTGCTAATCTGCTGCGATGGTAACAAAATAATAAGCTAATGGGATCAGCTTTCTGTTTAAAATACAATCAGTTGTCAGTGTCAGATTACTATGACTGAAAATTGCTTTTTTAAATTTCTTCATAGTGTTAATTTTCGCATAATGTTTCTGACTTCACATTTGTCTGTTTTTGTCACCTGTCTGCTCTGCTCAGCATGAAGACTGGGGGAAAAGGACAAGGTAGGACCATAGCGGTTGTTTTCGCTTAACTGGCAACGAACCCGAAGAGCTGCGCCAACCCAGAGCATCGACACAGCTATGAAGGATGTAACATGCCATTAAAACGGTGAAACAAGCGTGTTTAAATTAAAGGACGGTATAATAAAGCCGTTAATCCATTACCTAGGAGCTGCGGGGGATTATCTTTCCTGTATCGGTTTACTGACTCGGGTTCTGGCCTCTTTTTCCCCCCACAAACACCTCACGGACTGAACTAAAGACAGGAACGTCAAATGTAAAACAAAGCATATAACTTTAAGGAAACAGAGGAAAACAACTTCCTCTAAAACAGTCAGCAGAGTCTCAACAACAAAAAGAACAACCCCAGTCTTGATGTCTTTCTTTATGAATCTTTACAACTACAGGACCCTTAGAAACCTAAATATTTTGTCTCACTGCAACTTTGAAATTCAATGTATTTTATTGGTGATCTTATGTGATATACCAACTCAAAGGAGCGCAGAATTGTGAAGTGGAAGGAAAGTATTGGTTTTTAAATTGTTTACCAAAAAAAAAGAAACATGCTTCTGTATTCATCCCCCTTTATGGTGATATCATTAAATAAAACCCAAGGGACCATAAACAAGGAGCCAGAGGTAAAATGGAATAGCTCAGATCAAAGCATGTTCTTGTGTCAGTCCGCATCTAAATAGACTTAAAAATTTGTGGTAAGACTTGAAAATTGATGTTTACAAAAGCTCTCCGCTCAATCTGACTGAGCTTGAGCTTTTTCACAAAGGAGAATAAGCAAAACATTTCACTCTCTAGACTCAGCTCCAACTGCAGCAAAAGGGGGTTCTATAAACTGTTGACTCAGGGGGGTCTGAATACAAATGCACACCTCAGTTTTTCTTCTACCTTATGACCATGCGCTACTTTTTCTTGATCTATCGAAATACTTCAACATTTATGGTCGATATATAACTAAATGTGAAAAAGACACGTTCTAGATGTATGAGTACTTGTGCATGGCACGGTGTATTTCGCGTATGAAAGGAAGCCCCGAGGTTACCTTCAGGGATACCTTGCACCTTTGCAAAGTATATTTCAACTATCAACAATGAGCAAGATGACTTGTGTATGTCCTGCAACTGGTTGCACTGCTGTTGCCTGTGTGCTGTCCTGAGGTTACTGTTGATACGCTGATTTGGCTGGTAGGGGTTACTTTCCAGCCTATATTGGACCAAGCGTGTCCTAAGAACCACAGAACTAGGTGTTGTCTGACAAGTGGTCGCCCTGGCGTTTGCGTTGCTTTAGTGCAACTTGAAGAAGTTCTCTACCTCATCTTAAAATAGTCCTCGAATCTAATTGACTTGTGGGGAGTTTGAGTCTACAAAGATGCTGTCAAGACATTTTAAAATTGACTTCCCTACTTGTCCAACACGCCAGACTTGCAGTATTGTCTACCAATACTGCACATGTGTAGTTTAAGTGTCTGGTTGCTAGGCCAAATTAAAATATCTCAATTATCACTGTCTTGAAATGAAAGTCGTGTGTCATTTGCTCATGTGACATGTCACTAGCAGAGGTGGCCTGAAGTCTATCCCTACGGCTCCCCACACCGTGATGCCAGAAGCAGCACTTGTATGTGTGCCTGCGACATTGTGTGCTGGTATAGACGCTCCTGATAATCATACATGGTGATATAGACCAGAGTTTCGTTGCTGAACATGATACAACACCAAGTCCAAGTCCCCGGTAATGGCATGTCCTCAAACAACTCTTTGAGTTCTGATGTTACTCATGGGAAGGTGGACCTGTAGTTTGCTTTATGTAGGTCACGGAGGCCACTGCAGAAGGAAATATGGTCTTGTGTCTGTCTGGATGGAGTTAGTTAGCGTAGTATTTGGGGCACAGTACTATAATTATTAATTAGAATTATTATAATTATTATTATAATAAGATCGGTTTCCCGTGTACGTATCGGCCGGTCGCCGATAACCCAATATTTAGGAAATCGGGGCTGATCGAAGCCATATGGCTGATTGATCGGCGACCCCTAATTTTTAACACTTTTATCAGCTATAAATCCCGCTTATAATGAATATTCTAGTATTGAGGCTTCTGCATGCAGGTGTTGCATTTTTTTGGTTATGATGACTTAAAGTGATAAAACCTAATGAACCATTTTGATGGTGATGTTTTCTGAAATCCACTGTTTTGGCTGTTAGACTTATTGGCTCTAATCACAAGACATTTAGTTTGCGTCTGATGGGTTCAGGATGCACTTGTTTAGCTAGAGGGATTTCATCGCCATTATTTTATAGGTTAATAGCTGAAGTCTTTTAATCCAAGCCAGAGTTGCCTGACAACCAGAACTGAATGTGTTTTAAGGTTTGTGATTCAACTTTTTCAGTTTTTTAAAATCTTTCTACCAGATGCATGAGGCCTTTGGGTCCTGCTAGACAAACGTATGGAGCCTGATGTAATGCCTTTGCCCTCTTACTCCCCCCCTCCGCTGGATGGCGACAGTGATGACGAGGTGGGGTCAGAGGAGGATGAGTTTGGGGATTTTTCTGTGGGGAGCGTTTGCTCCCCACTCGGTCATCCTGACGTTACGGAGCCGCCACCCTTTTTCAGACAGACCTCTCCCATCGACAAGCCAGCAACCCACCTGCTTAGCCCCAGCTTTAATCGCCTGGCCGAACGAACACAACACACTCCATCTGAGGAATGTGGGAACTGTAATCCTGAATCTTTTTTGCACCCTGGCTCTATAGCGAGCTGTTCTGTGGAGGAAACAGGGTTTGCTGATTTCACTTTGTTCACAGAGCAGGTGGGACACCCCTGGTGTTGTGGCTTCACAGAGCAGTGGGATGGCAAAGTGGAAGAGGGAAACCACAGCGTGGACGAACACATACCTGATTCAGGACGGGAGGTTGTTATGGAGTCTGAGCCTAGATCCCAGCACGTATGTAAGGCAAATGGAGGTGTCTGCGTTGAGAGCAAGCACTGTGAGAAAAGAAATGCAACACTCGTGCAACCACCTCAAGACCACCGTCGGTCTCAGGAAGAGAAGGCGAATATACATTTTGGATCTGCTGAGGAAAGCCTAAATATTCCTAGGAACACTCCGACATTCCCACAGACTATCACTGTGGAGGGGTCTGCTTCAGATGACAGAGCTTCCTGTCGTAATGAGTTGTCATTGGAGGGTGCCTCTGCAGAGCTGGAACCAAATGTTTTATCCCATACATCTCAAGATGGTCAGACTGATGATGCAAAATTATCTGTGATGATGGAAAACTGTGGAAATTCTGACTCCCTCATCAGCAGCAGAATGGCAGACCTCGGCCTGTCTCAGTCAGAGATGGATGTTTCTCACTGCAATGCGACTCAGGAAACCTCTGCTACCTCCTGCCAGCCACATTCTGGTACACACACTCAAGAGAAATGTACACACTTTATCGACATTAATACGGAGCATCACAGGGAACCTGTTGAGACAGCTGATACAGGACTGCAGAGCCTGGGAACTCTTCCACCCAGTGACAGCTTTGCAGATTTCTGCTCGGCACCTGTGCAGGACGATGAAGAGGGGCCGACGTGGGCGGACTTTACAGACCAAAGGGCACCAGCGGTGGGAAGAACGTGGAGAGAGCCGTTCAATGAGGACAAGTGGGAGGAGTCAGAACAAGATGGAGTGACAAGAATAAACAGATGTCAGGTAGAAAACTGTTCTCTAAAACCTAATCCTGTCTTTGGTACCGTTCATCTGCATTCCTTTTTTCTCTCAATGGTCAGGCTTCCCTGTCCTGCCATGTCCAGCAGCTCCTCCAGTCCAGTTTCCCAGAAATACAGGTCCCAGCTGTGGAAAGTGAGGAGGACCTGCCCAACCTTGGTGCTTTACTTCACACCCAGGACTCTCCAGAGGCTGAAGAGGAGATACCAGAACTCCACCATCCTCTGAGGTGACGACAATCAACTTAGTTGCTGTGTCCAGACTAGAGGTTTATAAAAGATATTCATGGCTGGTCTGATGAATGGCTGATTTCTTATTAGGAATTTAACTAAATGAGACACAAGCCTACGTTGCTCCTGTTACCTAAGATATAAAATTCTGAGTTTATCACTGAACTGAAAGTCTGTTGCTAGGGCTGCTCTCTTATGCAACTAATTTTATTTTTTTCTGGTGCAGCTATTTGTCTTTACAAGTAACCTAATGAGTAAATAGAAACCATCTAGGTGTTATTTAATCTCAATATAAATCCAGTTGGCCTGTGTAGGCCTCAAGGTTGGTTAGAGAACATTAGTGAACAAACAGCATCACGAAGACCAAGAAACACGGCAGACATGTGAAGTTTAAAGCAAGGTTTGGTTATAAAACAATATCCCATGCAGCATTTCAAAATGGAAAGAGTATGGTTCAACTGGAAACCTACCAAGACATGGCCGTCCACCAAGCCCGCAAGGAGAGCTTAAATCAGAGAAGCTGCCAAAAGGCCTATCGTAACTCTGGAGGAGCTGCAGAGATCTACAGCAGAGGAAGGAGCCCTGTAAGGGACCGAATAAAAATGTGGAAGATGTTCTGATCCAATGAGGAAAAAAAACGTTTTTGGCCTATATACAAAAGGACTCGTTTGTGAGATAAATAAAAAACACCCTCTACCCCTCTCCCATGTCTCTCTGCATGAGACCAGATCTTTAGCTGAAGCGGTCACATCGAACAGACAAACCAGAACCTGGAAGGACTGATATAGCTTCTGTCCATCACCGTTCCTTCATTTTAAACCTCATAGAAAAGACTGAATAAGTTTAGAGGAAAACCCAGATTCATTCTCATCCACATATGACCAAATTTAAACACATTCTGCATTTACAGCAGATTCCTCCATCTGCGTTTCCAGCATGGAGGATGTCAGAGAAAAGAGAATGTGGCAAAATCATTTTATTCATATTTTTTGGGGGGGCAATTATGTTTTTTGTGTTTTTTTTATAGCAAAAGTATCAATTGAAATACAAGTTTGATTAATTGCTCGTAGGTATACCGATAAGGATCCACCCAACACTTTGCTTTCATTCATTAAATCAGGCCGGACATCGGCATGTCATTTGCAAGGGATTTTATTTCTGTTTTGATTGTCCAAACCTGTTTTGCAAGGGTTGTCTATCTAACCTGATTGGTCTCACTTACAAAGATGATGACACTTCTTTAAAAAAATCTAATTCTTATAATTCTCTTTGGTTTCACACTGCCATTTCGGATTTAATGCACATTGGATCTGGACTTTGCAGTAGTGGACTGGGTGTACATTTAATAAATCAGAGAACAAAAAACCATCTTGCTGTTTTGTGTTTTCTCTCAACTCCTCCCAGGATTCAGCAGTTGATGCTAAGCCTACGTGAGGACGTCCACCGCTCGCTTGGTCTCCAGTTTAAGTGGGGGGGTTCACACAGTAACACAACTCTGCTCAGGTGCCTTGGTGTGGACCCTAGGAACATTGTAAGTTTGTCATCAGATAGCTTTTTATTCAGATTGGTCCTAACAAGCTGAGCCGGAATGCGTTAGTGAGTATGTTGTGTTTTTGCCCCTTGAAAGGTTTTTAGTGGCACAAAGAAGGAGGCGGTGACTGTGCCAGCTTACGCCTCTTGCCTGGTGGGTTCTCTAACTTTTTATGTTTCAGGGTGATAAACTCAGCCATCAGGTTACCAGGAAAAGGATCTAGATTCTTTCCACACTGCTGCCTCTTATTATGGTAATGTTGCTAAACCCAGTGTTTTAAAATTTAACCTCCTCTCTTAATATTTTATCAGGGAATGCTGGATCCCACCAAAGACCCTTCACCAGCTGTCTGCTCTCCAGGACGCACAGCTGTCTCAGCACCCTCAGGGCCCGTGGAAACCCAGGAATCCTCGACACGTTCGGTGCAGGTAGTGTTTTCCAAATCAACATTAGGGTGAACGCATTAAAGCTGGAATACTGATGTAAATATTGAATAATCTCTGTCTGATCAGGAGCTTCCTTCGAACAAGCCAGACTGGAGCTGCAGAGGCCTTAGCAGCTCCCAGGAGGGTACGTCCCCTTGCCGAGCTCCTCACCCCTAGTAGTTTACCAGCCACACCCGACGGCTGCTGCCATAAAGCCAAAAAGCGTCTCACTTCTTCCGGAGCATGCTCTGATTCTGCCGTTTTTTTGCTGTGTTTCTCCTTCCTTCACCCAACTGCAGTGGGGTAGCGCTGAAATCATGTTGCTGTCAAGAGGTCTATGTCTGGTGATGAAAGTATGACTGATGTGAAAGCAAATATAAAAACGAAACTCAGAGCTGTTAACAGCGGAAAAACCCAGCAGACTCCGTCTTCTGTTGTCTCCTTTACCTGCTGTCACCATTTGAAGCATTTTATCTCATATCTATCAGCCCCATTTGTGGTGAGAAATGGGGTTTATATAGTCATCTTGAGTTGTAACACCTGAAATGGGTCAAGGTTGGGTGAATCCAGCTTTATGATCCTGTTGTGGTAAAACTGGCTAACTTCTGCCTGCTGCCTGAGTCAGGTGTTTATTTGACGTAAAAGGGTTTCTGCTTGGTTTTTCTTCTGTGTTTATACATGTTTATTGCCTCATAAGGCCTTGCTGGTTCCCCAAGCTTTGGAAAGACTTTACCGATTAAATATCAGTAACAAACATCAGCTCAGGTCATCAGCTCATCTTTGCTCAGGAATATTTTGATTATTTTCTTTAAATCAAACTTGTTTAGTTTTGGAAAAAACCTAAATTTGAACGTAAAAAAATGTCGCAGTTCTGAAAAGAGATGATGTTTTTATTTATTATTGCATAGCTTCAAGTAAAAGTCAAGACAAATGGACTCAGCTCTCATTTTTCTAACCATCCCAGGCTAAGCTACCATAGTGGCTGTTAGTTTAGGTGTACTTTATGCTGCAGGTTATTCTAAATAAAACTTCACCATTTAGTATTTTAAATTACTTTCACTCATTCGCAAAAACTATTAGAAATCGCCTATTAGAATTTGATACACCAGCAATTTTTCTGCTGCATGTGTTTTGAAAAGAATCGTTCGACAGTATGACATAAGAATAGTGAGGATTGTTCACAAAGACAGTGTCTTGCAAAAGTATTTGTACACTTTTTTTCACATTAAAACCACAAACCTCAATGTATTTTATTGCGATTTTTCAAAATTGTTTAGTAGTTTTTAAATTTTATAACCGTTCAAAATCTGGGAAGTGTGGGAAGTGCCTCAGTCAATACTCAACCAGCGTTTAACATCTAGAGACTTCTACATTTGCCTATTTTTTGTTGCACAATAGCAAAAGCCTAGTCAGGCTGGATGGGGAGAACATACATTTTCAGTTTCCCCGCTGCATGACGCCACCAACACCTTGTGTCACCGTGGCGTTTCTTGCAAACACTAAAGCTAAATTTCAGTCTCATCCGACCAAGGCACCTTTTTCCACAAACAGGACTTATTCTGGCTTTCTCTTCGGCACTTTTCAATAAATCCCAGATTTGTGGAGTGCGTAACTAATATTCTAGTGAGATACTAACCACCTGAACTGTGGATCTGTGCAACTCTTCCAGCATTACCATGGGCCTCTTGGTGCAAATTGATTTTATTTTGGAGTATCAGAGTGAGGGGGGCTGAATACAAACGCACACTACACTTTTCAGGTTTAATTTGTAAAAAATGAAAAGCCGTGTCCTATCCTTCCAATTATGCACTACTTTGTGTTGGCCTGCCATATAAAATCCTACTTGAATACATTAAAGTTTGTGGTTGTAGTGTTACTAAAGGTTAAAAACAATTTTCAAAGGGTATTAATACTTGACCAAAGCACTGTACATGAAATGTGCTTGTGGTGAAATACTTAAAACATTGACTCTCAGTATGAGAAAATTGAATTACTTGATGGGGGGACAAAAGTTTCCTAATGCGATTAGCTACGCACACTAACTAATGTAAATACACCTATATTAACTTTATGAACTGACCTGATCAGCATGTTTCTGAAACTCAAGGTGTTCCCTTGATGAAGAGTTTCCCCCTCAAATGACAACAACATAAACATCTGTTTAAATGATCTCATCCCATTGATCATTTTCATTTTAATATAATAACACCTAAATCTCCTGAAATACTAGCTTTCTGTATTAAACCTAGAGAATTGCGTGTTTTTCCTGATCAATGAAGCAGTGTTGCTGTAACGTCTGGTGAACTGTAGAGGGCACTGTGATGTCAGAAGGTAAAAAAAAAGGCAGAACCGTCACCCAAAAATAAAAGAAATTATTCACATTATTATATTAAAGCTTTAAAATCCTGCAGTTTCAGTTCAGGCTGTGACTTTCTATCGAACCTTCGACCTTATGTTTTATTATTTGTGCACTTTAACTTGTCTTACAAGCTGAGCACCTCATTTTGAGATAATATGTAAAACAATCATTCTAATCATTATTATTTTTTCGTTTTTCACTTCCAATAAAAGTTGTTTCTGCTTTAAAAATACAGCAGAACGTTTTATTGATACGTTGTACCTTGTACCAGCATTGTCTTCATTTCTCCTTGAATTGTTAATGATCAGAACCTTTTTTTTCCCATGTATTCAAATTTATTTTGCTAAATTTGAGACATATGCACTGCATAAAGGACTGTTGGGAAAATTATAGTAAATACTGAAATAAATCAGTTGATCCTTCCCGTGTGGTTTGAGCCCGTCTTCTTCTCATACCTTCACTCTTGTGTAAAAGTTTACAACTTTGCTCTCTGGTTGAAAGCAAAGTTGGAATGTGATTTTTGAATTTCAATTTTCATTTTTGTTTAGGGTTGTTCTATGAAGAATAATATGGTGCTTTATAAACACAGACAGGGGTAACTGCATCTTATAATAAGCCTTTTTTTGAAAGCGGTGGTTGTAAACAAAATAAAGTGTATTTAAAGGAATCATTAACACACAATCAGTGAGGTTAAAAATATTTGGATTGTAGTATCTACTTTTTAATAAGAAACAGATCCAGCATCAACCCTCATTTCCATTTAATTTCTCCTATTGCTAACAGTCTGGTCCTCATTCAACCTTGATTATTTTGGGTCTGAAGATGAAAGCAGGACCAGCAGCAGCAGCCGAGCCAGCAGTCCTCCACCAGGTTAGCATGTGAAACTGCAGAACTTGGTGCACTGTTCTGTAAACCTCATCAGTGCTGGTTTATGCTCTGGTAATTCTCTTCAAGCGTTTGTCCCTTTTTATGTGTTATGCACATCTGCATTTAAAGGTGTTGACCGTGAGCTGTATGAATTAATCATCTGCAAACTGGTAACTGGCAATGAAAACAGCCAGAGAGAAGACACTCTGAATCGCCTGATGTCCGCTGCAGAGAGGACAAGCATATCTACCAGGTCTGCTGCCAAAAATTTTTATATACTTTACATTTTCTATTTGTACATCAGATAAAATACAAAAAGCAAAAAGAAAAAAAGCTATTACTCATTAAATCTGTTGATTCGTGTTTCTGTTCTTGATCAGGAAGCCTTCAGCACAAGAAGAGCTGAGTGCAGAAGCTGGCAGAATGATTTCTGAACTTCCTGACCTGTCCTTCATGCAGGCCAAAGTTCTGATGTTCCCAATATTTCTCGCACCCAATGCTCATAGATCCCCAAAACTACTCTAACATGCAACACTGAAAGCTTAATCTGCCACTTACAACTTGTTTGAAAAGACAAGGAAAACACTAAATGTGTTCATTACGCGAGCTAATGTACTGTAGATAAGGCAGAATCTGAGATGCCCCATACTGGCCTATTTAACTTTCATGTTTTGATCAAACTACGCCACCCGCTGGCTATTCAATACATCTTATTCAGTGTTGAAGACAATCAAAAAAAGATTTACTATTAAAACTTGAGCAGATATACAGCTGCAGTACTGTGAATACAAGTATTATTCTTCTAAAGTGCACTCTTCAGGTTTTACTTTTATCCAACATGTATTACCTTAAATATTGTATTATGATGTATTTTTTTAATATTTAGAGTATGCATATGTTTTATTAAAAATGTTTCAGATTAAGCATATGTAAGATTTTAAAAGACAAATTATATATTAATTTTTCCTCACATATCCGAAAGAATTTAGTTTATGGATCATCTGAGAAGTCCTGAAGATGGGGAGTTGCAAATATAAGGCATGTGTGAAATAAATCCTCTTTTGATTGGTTACATATTTAAAACTGATGTTTTGGTTTTGCTACACTGAAATGTTTTTGATTATCAAACAAATTTTGATATCTGACAAAAATAAAAAGTAAATACAAGAAGTTTCCACTATTAAGAGAAAAAAAAGGTCTACCAGCCTTCTTCGCCCAATATGAAACTATATTTCCCAAAATATATTATACTTTAATTACAATACCAATATCAAGATATCTAGGTACTGAAAAACCTGACAACGGCTGTGGGACTTCAGTGAACCACAGTCAGAGGCGATATCTACAAATAGAGCAAATGAGGGAGATTGATGAAACTCCCTAGTAGTAGGTCGCCTACCAAAATTACTCATCGACAGCGCATTGACAATATAATCAAACATGGTGGTGGCATTGTGTTGGTTTAGGGCTGATTCGGCGTCTGAATAACTTGCTATAATTGATGAAGACATAATTTTTGCTTTCTGTCAGAGTGCACTTAGGTTATAGAGCAGGGAAATGTTCTAAAGCACACCAGCAAGTCCAGCTCTGAATGGCAAAGAAAAACAAAATGGAGGTTTTGGAGTGACATAGTCTATGTCTGGACTTTGAGTTTTGATTGAGAGTTGAATTTGATTGTGATGCTGTGACATGACCTTAAACAGGCTGTTTTAATTTGTTAACCCTCTAGTACAGGTAAGCTGAAACCTTTTCACAACCAAAATTGCCAAGTTAGAAACATTTGATGGCGGTAGCTGCTTCCAAAGGCCGTTACAAGGTTTAGGGGGCAGTTACTTTTTCACATAGCTCCAGGTTCGTTTGGAAAAGTATTTTTCCTTAGTAAATAAAATAATCAGTTAAGAACTGCTGTTTGTATTTACTTCAGTGATCTTTGTCTGATATTAAAATTTGTTTCATGATCTGAAACTTTTAAATGTGACCATAAATAGAAAAAAACTGTTAGGACTAAATACTTTTTTTTTACATAACTATAGGTATGAAATAACAAATAAAAGACCTTGGTAGCAAATTGGAAAAATTAATGATTTGGGGGCGTTTTTATCCTTGCATTACAATATTCTGGTCTCAAAGCCCTCTTTCAGCTCCGGGCATTACCTACAAAACGTTTTATGCTCAAAGAAACAAGCAAAAATCTGATCCCAGGTAAAAGAAAACAAAGCTGGTAGGAAAAAAAAACGTATTTTTAAATATCTGTTGTGATAACAAAAAAAATCGATTGACTGCTAAAAACCTTTCTTTGAAAGGGGAGAGAGTTTGGGATTTTACTGTTTGTTTTTGAGTTACTCATCCTGGGAGTAAGAATTTGGCCAACCTTTCCTCTTCGGTGACCCCAAACAAACATATATATATATATAGTGTTGTGCAAATTCTCACATTTGGAGAAAGCAGTTATTGATTGGCTCAGTCTGCGGACATCATCGGACGTTTTGCACTAAGGACACAAAAAGTAAAAATTGTGGCCAAGGAATGCCTTTTCTCACCAGAGAAACTTTATGCTAACAAACAACATCCAGTCTGGCTGTTGACTTTCTGCTTGAGCTATCTGCTGTTGTAGTTACCTAAATTGTGTTGTGTTCTCTTCCTTTAGGTGAGGGGTGTCCAAACATTTTGACACGTGGGCCAAAGTCATCAGGTCAAAAGTACTAACAGAGCAAAAATATATATAAAAAAACTGAGTATCACAAAAAATGTAATTGTTAATTTTCTTTACCAGCTCAACAATAAACTAAGCATGAGGGTGACGGTGGCTCACTTGGTAGGGGTTCATCCTGTAACCGGTGGGTTGCTGGTTTGAAGCCCTGCTCCGTCCCACTCAGTTATTGTGTCTGAATGGGTAAATAACTGATTGTAGTGCAAAGCGCCTTGGAGTCCTCTGACTTGATAAAGAGCTATACAAGTGCAGGCCATTTACCATAAGCATGCAATATTTAAAAAATAAAAAAGTAGTCAAATTGTTTAGTTGGAAAGGGATGTGTAAATCACTGCAGATCCAAAACTGAAAAATGGTTTGCATAAATAAGATGTCGTCCCATTTACTATGAAATTAAAGTGCAAAAAGTAGAATTTTTGAAAGAAAAATTCTGCGTTGTACCGAACATGTTCCCTTAAAAGATTATTTTAATTGGTCGGTAATAATATTGCCCTAGTTAAAAAAAAATTCTCCATCTGCATCAACAATCTGTGCAAACTGGCCAGGTTTGTATCATTCTTGAATTGGGGCCCACACAAAATCGGTCCAGGGGCTGCAAATGGCCCCCAGGCTGCACTTCGGACACCCCTGTTTTAAAGCATTACAGTCTCTACCACTGCTAATTAAAAGGGGTGGAGACAAAATTTATGCTTTCTATATACACATGATGCACACACTCTATTAACTTAATTACATTTCTAGAAAAAAAAAAAAAACATTATTTGCATTTAACTTAAACAACTCGAGTTAAAAACCAAACACCAAACTAAATCCAGACTCAGTCCAAATCCTCACCGCTTCCTCCAGTCTGATTGAACACACCAGTTCCATACAGTTCAGTACTTTGCATGGGAACGCTTCCATGGCAACCCATGGCCAGGTGACCTAAATGAGAAGGAGAGAGTGATGAGAAAAACAAAACAAAACTTCGTAAAATTAAACTGATCAGCTAGGTTTTAGCCCTTCCATATAAATCGAATGAATTTGGTGCATTGAAATGAAGTTTTAAAGACAGTGAGGGGAAGGATCCTTTGCAGGACCCTAGAGGTCAGAATTTCAAGTTAAGAAGTCAAATATTTCTCAACAATCCAGATCTGAAAATCCAATAAGGCTGCCTCGTATAAAAAGCTCTTAATAGCTGAAGTAGAAAAACAGTTTGTTTGCACTTTGGATTATTTGTTTTTTATTAAGTCAGCTACACACACAGTACTACACACACTCCTTTAGTGAACATATTGATACAGCATTTAAAAGTAGAGAAACTGTTTATAGTTATTAGCTTGAACTGCTGATTACAGTTAGCCTGGTTACTGAACAACTGTAGGGATGTTGGAATAAATGTATAAATACGAATCAGAGTAAGCATCATCTTACTAATATAGCTCAACATTGTCTTCCTGTCTTGTAAAAACACTGTACACATATTTACAACAAAAAGCTTTTATTTCTTATTTTTTCCCTATTATATATTTATATTTAAAATGTCTTCATTGAGAGCAAAGTGGAACCGAAGTCAAATTCTTTTAATGTTTGCATAAAGTTGGCGAATAAAGCTGATTATGATTTTGATTCAAACATAAGTTGTTGCAACAAGGTTCTTCTTGGGCTCAGTGAAAATAATGCCTCAGTAAGACATTAAACTAAAGCTTTTAAACTTAAACTAAATACGTTTGGACGGTAATCTGGCAAGGTTATGAAAACTATATTGGTGCAAAATAGCATTTTGGGTAGAAGGGTGAATATATCAGAGGAAGTGGCTGGTTATTTTAGCGGCTCCGTCACACACCGGATGAGCACCCTTCCCTTCCTCTTTTTGGCCGGGCTGCTGTGTCTTCCTTCCGGCTTGCCGAAGAAAGTTGAGGAGGGTTCAGCGGCAACTGGGCTTTTACACAATGGACAGCCAGGGAAGGAAAGTAGTGGTCTGTGACAATGGAACCGGGGTAGGTTTGCGTCTTCGGCTCGCTGTTTCACCGAGCTGCGCTTCGCTTGAAACGGAGCCGAAATGTCGAACAAATTGCTGAAACAGGAAGTGGGGCTGTCAGTGTCTGAAGCTAGCTAGCCTGAACTGGGCGTGTAGCTTTGTTTCCAGCAAATATTCATTCATCCATACTTTCCTCGAAAACACCCCAGTTTTTGCAATTGTCAAGCTAAGAGTTGAATTTATTGCTGTGATTGAGGCTTTCGTATGTTTTTAAAATCGCGACTAACGAGAGCTGTTCTCCGTAACCAACGGTAACTGGGCTAAAGCTGCTAGCTAAGTAGCCTGTCAGGTAAAACAGCTGGTTGTCTGTTAGCATCTTCAGGGATTCCTAACGATTTGCTCCACAAACGCTGGGACTTTGCAGGTTTATTATTTTTGCTAATCATGTGATTTGCTAATAAAGGCAAAGGATTGTGTTTTATGTACGAATTGCCATCAGCAGCTAGGTGGAAGGCTGACTAGGCCCTGCCAGGTGAATAGAGGAACCTCCTCTATGATCTTTGCAGCGACTTCGCCCCAAAAAAAAGTTACCTGGCGGCGGCTATCGTTGGTAAAAACACACAAAAGCAGGCAGGCATGTTTTAGCCGCGTTTCACGCATTTTACTACGATTAGATCCACAGTTGTTGAGATTGTATCAAGTCGTTGGAGGATATAGAAAATGTCAGTGTAAGAGCCTTCACTCCAGCGGAAAAATACCCCCGAACATTGAACAATAAGCTCGCCACATTTGTCTTAGCCGTTTTTCACTGGCCAATAAAGATGCCGATCTTTTGAAATAAGGCAGGTTTATTAAGCTATGGTTGCTATGTTATCATGATTGCTTCATATCCATATAAATTATAATCGACTGCGTTGTGTTAAAGGGAAGACATTTTAGACACTCCGTTTAGGAGGGCGTTTAAACCTCGATTAGTCCAAAATAGTTTTTGAAGAATTGTCCATACAGCACCCATATTGCCTTACATTGACACAATAAAACAGTACCTACCAATTTATCAACACATCTCATCTATTACAGGTTTAAAACCTGGTAAAAAATAATCGTAACTAATCGATGAATGCGTTCTGTCATTGCAACCTAGCTGTTATCTTATCTAAACTCTAGAGGAATTAAGAGTGCACCAATAAAAGGGCCAGAGATCCGAATGGCCAATTTCCCTGTAATCAGCTATGATCTGTGATCAACAGGTCAAAAACTCAATTTGCTTCTTTTCCTTTCTTGTATTCATCAAATGCATTAAAACTCAGACCGCCTGCTATTTTTTGGTTTAAACACTACCAACCAAACAGACTTACATTTTTTTTAATGAAATAAAGATTAGTGACATATACTTAATTTTCTGTTGGATTCAAAACTAATACCTCCATCATGTTTGAAGAAAAACTGAATCCGTCCATTTGAGAATTACCAGGTCAGCTGAAAGAAAACCTGAAGCTGGCGATTGGCCGGCAAAGCCTGAACTACATTTAAAGTACGTCTGAGACATCCATTTTTGGCAAACCCTAATGGTGTTCTCTAAATTTGGTTGCCAAACCCTTTTTTGGGTTTTTATTGTAGACATTGTCATTGTTTTCCTAATTTTTTTTTAGAACATTTCTGTTTACAACTGTGTGAAACACACCTTCATTGGAGTTTGGACAATGACAACACATATTGGTTGTTTGAATGAAAGTAAATTCGTTATTTAAAAAAAAAAAAAAAGTCAAATTATTGCCGTGATCTAATTCATTTATTTTTTTGGTGTCGCCGCAACCAAGCTCATGGACAAAATCATTTCTGCGCATCTGTGACCTCTTGACATCAGTGTGCTAGTCGTTGTTTAAACTCAGGAATTTGCTCGCTGCACATACAGGTGCCGCTGCCTCATCTGGAGTGCAAGGACTTCCTTGTCTAAACACTGTCAGCAGTCAGGGAGGATGTTGGCTCAGTGCGTTACTGACTAATAAGGCTTTATTCGGATGTGAATTTTTTGGTGCTGTTGTGTGAAGCCGGTAAAGGGAAGAAAAGAAAAAAAAGAAACGTCGAGAGGAAGTGAGAAGAGACAAAACCACCGCCGCTTATGTCACAGACACATATTCAGAGATCTGACACATTCTGTTTCAGATTGTAGTTCAATGTGAGACGTGGTAACATAATAAATGACCTTATTTTAAAATCTTAGTTTTTCCCTGACGTCAGTAAGGGAGGATTGAGCTAGAGAAGATTTTGGTCTTCTGCTGTTTAAATATTCAAATATGATTCAAAAAGATCAATAATAAAAGTCTGAACAGTTGAATCTGTTACTCGATTAAAACAAATGCTTCGTGTGCACAATTTAAACGTTGTTGCAATGCAAAAAGAGATCATTATGATTAAATCGAAATTACCTGCCATATCATTATGTTACTGATGCAAAGATGCAGATTTTCCTTGTTTAGGAACTGAGCTCTCAAACCAAACTGCAGATATCAAGTGCATACTAGGGCCACTAGGTGTGATCTGGTATATGATTCCTACAGTATCATGAGATTAAGTAAAATCACCTCATTTTTCCACAGTATTTACTCAGGCTGCACAATAATAGGAAAATATAAAAATTGCTGTATTCGCCTTGAATATTTTGGTGACGATATTAATTGCAGTCAACCGACATTCCCCTATTCTTCCTCTTTTCCATCATAACAATGATTCACTGTTCTCCTTAACCCGTATCAAGTGGAGGCAGAAATGGCATTATAACATTGCTACTGACCAAATATAGTATTAGCTTGGAGAGTTTGAATGTATGCATCCTAAAATATAGTAGCCTACCAAATACGACAAAAAGTATTTAAAGCTGCTGAATATCCCTTTCTTGTAAGAGCTGGGAAAGTGTAGAAGCCTTCTTTCAGCCAGTTAACTTTCAGTGTGCAGCAACAACAGGAAGGGGCAGTGCTACTCCGGGGTTCATACAGTCAAAGAAGCTTCAGTCCTGTTCAGTCCCTATTTCTGGCATCTTATTAAATGAACTTTAATCTGTAGGAATAATATGATTTAGTGCTCTGGGAAATGTGACTTTTAAAAATCTTTGTATACCTTGACGCTGGAAACAAGCTCAGGCCTGCTGTCGATAGATTTCCTTGGATATTTAGACAAGTAATGCATTAAGCCAAAACAATTTTTAAATGTTAGGGTTCATGCCTAATATTTAAGCTCTTGTAGTCAAATAAAGTAAAGTTGTGGGTTGTTTATCTTTTAAGCACTTGAATGTACTTGCTAATCACTTCCTCTTTGCTCCGGTCTCTTTTTTTGGTTCCTGCAGTTTGTCAAGTGCGGCTATGCAGGCTCCAACTTCCCAGAGCACATCTTCCCTGCGCTTGTTGGGAGGCCCATCATCCGCTCCACAGCCAAAGTGGGAAACATTGAGATCAAGGTAGGAACTGGTTGTCCTAGTGTTTCCTGAAATCATGTTTATTGGACCAAAATCTTTAAAAAAACGTAATATTTAAAGTTTCTGTCAAAAGGCCATGTGGGTAACGTTTATCAGGTGTTATGAGTTCTGTATTACAGGAATTATCGGTTTAGAGACAGCAGAGGGTTACGTCTTGGCACCTGTCTCTACCTTTCCGCTGTTTATTTTCCTTTATTCATCTTTTGCTTTTTTCTACCCGCCTTGCCCTTTCTCGGTGTTTTGTTCCCCCTCTGTGAAGTAGAATTCCCAGAAGATGGTAAGTTCAGGTTGTTGTGGGCCTCCTGTTCTTGCTTGCTACGGATAGTTTTGAAATGTTATGCTCAAACTGAAAATGAGGAGTTTTGTTTGTCTTTGTTTTGTTACTCACCGATGTTCTTTTACACCTAATTTGTTGGCTGCTTTCTTTTGTGTGTGTGTGGTTGGCCGGGTGAGTGGCAGGGAATAAGGAAGACATCAATCACTCTGTTAATGCACTCCCTTCTGCAGGCTGAGAGTGTTGGCAGAAATGCCTGTGATGAATCACAGGCCAGCTGTTATCGATGGAGTGTTAAAAGAGATTTTGGACCATTTCCATTTTGAGAGTCTCTGATCTCCTTGTGCACCCTGACAGCCAAACGCCCACCTCAGTCCTACCGCAGCTTTAAGCAGGAGAGAAATTGAAATGTCAGCTTCATCTAAGCTCTTTGTTCCCAACTACTACAAATTAGTAGGAACTGTAGGCATTACACATTTCAAATCACGGTTTGGAGCAGAGGAAGTGTCCATACTCAAGGATGCATGGCAGGCAGCTGAGAGTCTGAGACAAGAAGACATCTGTTTTTCTTTTAAGACCACATCGAGGCGATGCCTGACTGGTACTTTGTTAATGCCAAAGCGCACAGGATGAACCCATAAAAGGGCTGCTTTCCGTCGGCTTTTGATGTCTCTAAGTGGAACGTGAGATGCTTGACTGTGGCTAACACTGAGTTCTAACCCAGCAGCTGTTTACATCGCTAATCGGCCTTGCATGTGGATAGGTGAATGGGGGATTGGAAAAAAAAGTGGTCTGATGTTGCTGAAGGCGAAGTGGTTCCAGGTGGAAATGCATGGAAACCAATGCTTTGTAGTGCATGCTGGGTAACAGAGTCCTGAGCTGAAAGACTGCAGGAATGCGTCTGTTAACATTAGACAGATGGCTCGAGATTTATAAGTTTTAGTCAACAAGGAAAACCAGAAGGCAAGATTCTGTGCTGGTTTTCATCCTGTCTGAGTGACACCAAATGATCCATAAATGAGATTTCTGAAATAAATAACGACTTTTAAGGTTGTTTATCTGTGTTGATCCCTTCCTCCAGGACTTGATGGTAGGAGATGAGGCCAGCGAGCTGCGCTCCATGCTGGAGGTAAACTACCCCATGGAAAACGGCATCGTCAGAAACTGGGATGACATGAAGCACCTTTGGGATTACACCTTCGGGCCAGAGAAGCTCAGCATCGACTCTCGCAACTGCAAGATCCTGCTGACCGAACCCCCCATGAACCCCACCAAAAACCGCGAGAAAATCATTGAGGTACAACAATGTGGGTCTGTTTTTCAGCAGTTTAGCTTGCCTGACAAAAGTGGGTTAGATGAGCTGCTGTTTGTCACTGGTTCAGTTCTTTTTTTGTTCCATCTCATAGCAGCTATTCACAGAGGAACCATATATTAAAGGCTCTGCAGAAGTGACACCACTGTAAAATCTCGCAAATCACATGCAAAAGAAAATGTTGCTGGCTTTATGATCTTATCAAACCAATGTATTTTCTCATGCCTGTCACAGGTAATGTTCGAGACCTACCAGTTTGCAGGAGTCTACATCGCTATTCAGGCTGTCCTGACACTGTATGCCCAGGGTAAGAGTCCTCCTGTCAGGGCTGCAAATTTATTCATAATGCTTTTTATTCCTTCTTCCCCAATATTTCAACTCCCACAAAAAATATCCACTGTTAGTAAAACGATAGATATTTTTTTAGAGGTAAACCAAATATTTGCAGATTTCCCAGCTTGATTGGTCCTGACTGGTGACCGGCTGGTTAAAATCTCAAAGTTCCAGTCAGTGAACACACCATATTAACCTTTACCTGGTCATGCTGACAATGACAGTCTTCAGTTTGGACGATGTTACTACAGGAAGAAAACTCAGAGTTGGCTATTTTCAGTGTCAGTAAGGAATTTAAAGATGAGGAGATGAAAGAGGTTTTTTAAGGGGAACCTGTGTTTTCTAGGATTCGTCCAGACATGTTTACAGTTCTTTCAGGTTGAGAGAGAACAGCACTTTCAGCAGATAACAGGAAGGCTGAACAAAGTAGAGCAAAGCAGGTCTGTTATCCTTTTAATCTCAGCCTGTAATGGAACATGCTGTTTTTTTAATAGTCGGTCTTTAGGAAAACCCGGAGTTAAAGTAAGAATTGACATTTTATTGAGAATATTCAAGGAGCATTTTGTTTTAGTAAGGCCAGCTGTGCATATTACAGTTATTAGATGACAGTTTAAAATGTTCACTATATAATTTTCTGTTTTAAAAAATAAAAAAATAAAATCTTGCCACTGCACTTAATATAAATAATATCTCACGGCACAAAGACTAAGAAGAAAATTCTTGATATTCTTCTTATATCTCAAACCCCTGATCGGTACAGATCTAATTTTACACAATAAGTCTTTTTTATGGTAATTAATTAGAAAGTCCTGTAAATGATTTGCCTTTATGCCTGATTTAGACTTCTCTTAAATCTTCTCCCTGGATTCTAGGTTTAAATGACAGCTCTGTTAGTCATAAAAGTCATCCTTCCAGTAACACGTGATAAATAGTTTTAGGGTTTGATGTCGTCTCCGAGACTCTGATGGGCACCCAGGAGTGTGCTCCTCATTCCACTTTGTGATTATTGACTTCATTGGCAACTGTTTAGCTGTTCATAGGAGGGAATTGTCACATAATAGAGTGCTGTGTTAACATTTGTAGAGCTATTGTGGACAAGCAGAATTGAAGTTCAATTGCAAAGTGACTTGCAAGAGAATTTCCTGTGAATTATCCCTCCCATATTTGACTTCACTCTCAATTTTCAACATCCTTCATTGGAAAACTGACCTTATTTTTTATTTGCCTGAATCTGAATGATAAAAATATTTACTTTTTCTTAGATTGCTTTGGTTTCTCCATCCCAGCAAATCTGTCACCCTTCATCACAGCAATACTCATCTGATGGAACTTGTTCATGAAGCCCCCCCAGCTTTGGTGGAGTATATAATAAACTGCCCTGTTTGTGTGTTTCAGGCCTTCTGACTGGTGTGGTGGTGGACTCAGGTGATGGTGTGACACACATCTGTCCAGTGTACGAGGGTTTCAGTCTGCCCCACCTGACACGACGTCTGGACATTGCAGGCAGGGACATCACCCGCTACCTCATTAAGGTAAATGGCCCCAAAGGAGAGGAAAAAAAAATGGCTTCAGATGGTGAATTCAAAGCTGAGCTGAACTAATCCAGCTCCCCTCTCCCTGTTCTTACCTGTTTCTTTCTCGTCTTTATCTGGATGCAGCTGCTGTTGTTGAGGGGTTACGCCTTCAACCATTCTGCAGACTTTGAGACGGTCCGCATGATGAAGGAGAAGCTGTGCTATGTGGGCTACAACATTGAGCAGGAGCAGAAGCTGGCACTGGAGACCACTGTGTTGGTGGAGTCATATACGGTACACCCGCACTTCTTCTTGCCTCTAGTACAGTTGGTGCAGCTTCCTTTTAATCTGATCAGAAATGAAGCTGAAGGTGTTTCACGGAGCTTATTGTGTAACCAGCGGCTGGTATTACAATCAGTTCACTTCAGATTCAGCCACGGTTTTTGGTGCCTATGTGAGAAATTCTTCTCAAAAACAGATTTTAAAGCATTTTTTATTCTTTACATCAAACTATAAGAGCTACCTTTCTCATATTCAGGCAGCTAAATAAAGCTTTAACAATGGACTTTAAAATCTCCCTGGGTACATTGTAGGGGTTCACCAGTTGATCGGCCCTGATTTTATTAATTATGGGAATCGGCCAATTCTTAAACGTGAAACCGATCTTATCCACTGATTCTGTCTACTTGTCTAACCTATTGAGTTTTGTTTATTTTTAAAATGTGAAAAACGAAAGACTAAAGGAGCTGCAGTGCTCTAAACGTTTCATTTATATTTGAGAGCTCTGCGTCATGTGCAGTTAGAACAAGTTTATATTGTTTCAGGGTTTTTTTCAGTCTTTTTCAGTAAAATAAAATTGAAGGTGTATTGTGACCTTATAACACCTGACAGTTTCAGTTATTAAATAAATCAGTATCAGCCAAAATCACAATCGGCAGGTCAGGCTTTTTAAAGATCGGTGATCATCCAGAAAACTGCAGTTGGGGCACCTCTAGTACATTGTTTATTCACAATTCCAGTTTAAACGTTTTTATAAGTATTTTAAATTGGAGGATAGATAAAAATATTGGTTTTGATGTATTTAAGCACATTGGTAGGCTGCATAGTAAGGCTGTTAAGTGATTTGATCCTAATGGGAAGTGGGTTGTAATTTGGTGCAGAGATATAAATTGTCTACGGTTGGATCTGAAAGAAAAATAATAAAACTGAATGGCAAGGTTCAAAAACACACCTACAACACATCTTTGGAAATGTGCTTTCATAAAACGGAAAGATATATTCTATTTAAATCTAGATTAATGCTGCTGCAAATTCACTTACACAAGTTTTGCGATCAAAGTTTTTTTTATGTAAAAGCTGCAGCTCTAGAACATTTTTTTTAATTAGTTGTCTACTTTTAAAGCTGCAGTTTTAATCTGTGCAACAATCGGACTGCATTACATTCTTTTTGTTTTAAACTACCTCCAAAGATGAAAGAGGAAGTTTAAACATCTAGACTATAAGGTTACAAATTAACATGTTATGTTTGGTTAGTGATTTTAAACTGTCTTTAAGCAGAAAAAGTTAACAAGGGGAGACTTTGAACATAAATGTACAGTAAGAATATTTAGTGGATTGTAGAGTCTGCAGTCAGGAGCTCCTGCTAAATGACCTGGGCCCGTATTCACAAAGATTCTCAGTCCTCTCAGGGAGCTCATATCTTAGCCTAAACATTCCTGCCAACGACCCATAGCTTAAGAGTGATTGCTGTCTTCTAGAAGCTGTGATTGGTTGTTTAAATATAAAAAACCACAACAAAATGCGCTCCTAGTAATCAATGGAGAGAAATTAACCAATGACAATAATTTAAACTGGATTCAGAAATGTGTAAATCACGAATGATAAAACTTAGCAAGATTAAATTGTCACACAGCATCGTGTTTGAACGTCGTTTATTTACATGCTCGTCATTATTTTGATTTGTTTTTCCAAATTTATTTTTTGAGAGCAATTTACAGTCTGTAAATATTTAAATAATTCTGTGCTATAATGTTTGTAATTATATAAAATTTTTATTCATGGTTATTTGTTTCTATTATGTATTTATCCTACTTAATATTACCTCACTAGAGGTGCACCTTTAATCTGTCCTGCTGCTGAAACTATTTAATTTCACCCTATATGATAAGGTTTATCTTATCTCTATATTAATAATTGTATGATCGGTATAGAGGTTTATGTGCTTATTTACTCGACTGTTTAGGGGGTGGATCCCTGCGCAGCGTTTTATTAATTCACTGTTGTTTATTGTTGGGAGAGTATCTCTCGTTTCTCTCTGTTTTTCTGTCATCTTCTCTGCTTAAGAAAGTCTTAAGCTCACTAAAAGTCCTCCTCACTACTCTTAACATTTCCTCACGTTAGGAGCTCTCTTCAGGCCTAAGAGGCCTCATGAATAACTGAATAACTTTTATCTTAATGAGGGAAAATTCTAATAAAAATCCTAGAATTTGAGAAATCCTTGGATTTTTCTTAGAGTGACGTCATTAAGAGCTACTTTTACTCTTAGGATTCTTTGTGAATACGGGCTCTGTACTTTTCAGGTTTAAGCATCTTAATTAACTTTATTTCTAACAGAAGTTAATTGCTTTCATCGCTTTGATCTCTAAACACCTCAAGTTACCTTATGCCCTTTCTCCATGGGCTCGGTTTTGGCCGGTTCCACTCCACTCAGTCCGATTTGCGACCAGTTTCCATAACTGGTTTTTCCTGCCTGGTAAACTCAACCCTACCCCTGACTTCCATTACATACCACACCAAGAAGTCATCAAATGATACATTGTTTATTAGCTTTGTGAACTGAAACAGAACTTGGGCAGGTTTTCCAGAAGCAACTGTGGGGTCTTAACATGATGTTAAGTCTGCAGCTGTATAACATTGTAATAAATCATTTAGCCTGCTCTGTAAAACTGGCCCCCTACTGCTTTCCACTGGACATTTAGGATATGAAACTATTATTTTATATCAAGTGGTAAAAAATGAAGAAAAACAAATGAATGAATAAAAATACGTGTTCATAAGAAAATGCTTTTACTTGTAGACGACGGATACCCCTCCATGTGTGGACCTTAATTCCACCTGCCCACAGCGCCCTCGTCGTTTGCTTTCAGCTACCTAGAATGGACCTGAGTAGGCAAGAAAAAGGAGAAAGGAGAAAATTTCACATTTGAGACCCAGATTTGCAGTTACTTTTAAAACAATAATGACAAACTGGAACATCTGCATCTTCCAGGACAGATTGCCTTGAGTTTTTCCTGCCAGCATAAACGCAGCCCTTTGGGGAGCACCAATGTCTAGTTTACTTTTCTAATCTAAAATTAATTCTTTCCATGCCCCGCACACGAGCATTCGTTTCACGTTACTGCACAATGTATTATAATCAAAGGATTCATTATAAAGTACTGAAAACTAGTAGGTTATTAGACATCAGCACTGAGCTGGAGGGACCACCAGATGGCTGCTTAATGACGGGGTAGTGCTGTTTTCTCTGGGTCCAAAACATCTGGGCGTGCAGCCCTCTGCCATCAGACTTGCTTTTCTTTCCGAGGTTCTTTTTCCCTTTCGGAGGGAACCACAGAATCTAAACGTCTGTGTTCCTGCACGCCTTTCCAAGCACATGTTGTGTCTCGGAGCTCGCTTTGACCGTGTGTGTTATGGTTAGTGTAGGCGAGTCGGCGAGCAGAGCACACCGAAACAAGGAGGGCAATGTGACTGTGGCCGAAGGGCTGCTGAACTGTGTGTGACATCATTTCCTGTGCAGCCACTTTGTGGCAGCGGCTGGGCTCCACTTCCTCCCACTGCCCTCTGCTCAATGAAGCCTTTTTACACTCGAACACATTCACTCAACATGGCTTAGAGCCCACGGTTTCTCTGGCTGTTCATTATCATCACTCTGCTACACAACATAAAATTCTCCCCAGTTATTTTGGGAGGGTCTCACTTTCTAACCATCTTTGTATTTTATTTTATTTTATTTTTTTTACCTGGATTGACACCCTGAGGCACTCTGCCACCTCATGGTGTCAAACCCCCTCCTCATCCCTTCTCTTTTCATCTCATCCCTCCCACACGGTTCCAGCTGCCAGATGGCCGTGTGATCAAGGTAGGAGGAGAGCGCTTTGAAGCCCCCGAGGCTCTGTTCCAGCCCCACCTCATCAATGTTGAGGGCGTCGGAGTGGCTGAGCTCCTCTTCAACACCATCCAGGCCGCTGACATAGACACCAGGTGAGGCCCACGAGTCCAACACACCTCAGCTATAAAGTTCTTCAATTAAACATTTCCTAATCTTTGTTTGATTTAGAATATTTATCAGAAGAACAGGTAATAAAAAGAGCCTAAACTGTCAGTGACTGCAACATAAATTAGTCAATTTAAACAAGGAAGATACTGAGAGGTGCATAACATTGATCTTAGATTGTGTTCCTCCTCAGTCTGATTTACTATTATCCATCTCCTCCCGATCAGGCCTGAGTTCTACAAACACATCGTGTTGTCCGGAGGCTCCACCATGTACCCAGGCCTGCCATCGCGACTGGAGAGGGAACTGAAGCAGCTGTACTTGGAACGCGTGCTCAAGGGAGACGTGGACAAACTTTCGGTGAGAAACTGACTTCACACCCCTGCTATAATAGACTGTGTGATCTAAAACTGACTGGATGTGGTTTACAACATGGCTGGGAGAGCCTGAGAAACCATGCTAATGTTTTTTTTTTTTTAAATGCATAACATACTTTTGTGTTCAGCTTTTCTCCTCTGTCAAGTAGTGTGAATTAAAACTTCCAACTTAGCATAGGTGGAGCTTCAAACATGTGGGAAAAGCACATAAACGGTTTGAATGTTTAGGGAAATAATATGTGAGTTTCATGGAAATGAGTTAACGTAAAGTTTGGAAAACATTAATGTTGTAGTTGATGCAGTGTACACAAACCACCACCAGGTGGTGCCAAAGTGCAATAGACTTTCATCCTTGATTCCTCTGAGTTTCTCTTCAGTTCTCTAAAATTCAGCTGTAAATGGCAGCAGCTTGTTTATATCCTAGAATATAAATCTAGGATTCACCTTTCCAAGAAATAAAACTAGTTGGGAAAAATCATATTGTCACGGGCAAAAGCAAAAAACATCTGCTCTGTTTTAATTATTCAGATTTCAGGAAGTTTAGTCGGATCCTTACTCTTGAAATTAGGTAAAAGTATCCTCACGTAACAACACTTTTGGTGCTTGGTAAACTGCATTTATATTTATTCATTCATGTAATGGTGTGATATATATTGGAGGAATAGCTCCTGTAATTAGTCCAGTATTAAAAGGTATCTTTAGTTTCCTCTGAGATTTTCTGGTGAAAGTAAGAAAGGATGTAAAAAGTTTATTTTTTATTTAACTACTAGAAAATACTGAAACAGTTGCTTTTTTAATGACTTACAAATAAATGGCAGCTTTATCTTTAATTTGTCACATCAGAAACTAACATATTTGCCCAATCTTTTAAGCTGGTGTGGAAATCCACATAATAATGCTCAGTCATTCAGGAATGAAAAAGGGACAGTTCACTGCTTATTGGTCATCTAGAGACCAGGCATGTTTGTGTGAATGGCACCATTATTACACAAGGTGCTTTCAGGTAAATGAAAAAACAAAGGTAAAGAAAATTATACTACAAAACAAATACATTAAATGGCTAATTTTAAAAAGTCCAGATTTGACAAATATAAATGTTAGAGTTAGAAATACAGCTGATCTAAATTAGTCCAGATTCTTTTTTTTTTAAACACTTGTAAAGATAATAAAACTTCACTCAGGTAAATGATTTTGTACTGAAATGTCCACCATATTATGGACAAATCTAGGAACCCTGTTTGATGGGTGCTTTGAGTTGTAAACTGAAGACCTAAGGCTGTTAAAGTTCTCAGTTATTTGGCATAATATGAGTAAAGATGCACCTTTTAAATATTTGTTCTGATCAACAAAACTACAGCTTTGATTTTCACCCTATCTGGAGGGAACACGAGTGTTTGAGTCTAACCTCCGACATGAAGCTGCCTGGATAAATGAAATAGATTTGATGTTTAACAAGCATTTGACCCTGTGAAGCTTTGAGTGCATTCAGCTTTAGTTCACCCTGACAGCTCTTCTTTGTGTCACAGATGGACCATTAGGCTTTCAAAGGTTTCACTGGAAATCAACGTAACCAACCAGCAGGAAGGAAAAACATAAGAACACTTTTTATTGTATGAAAACTGATTCCAAACAAATGTCATCAGCACTGAAGTCTGCAGGGTTTCCCTCTAGCCAGAAAGATACGTTTATTGTTTTTTTGATTTAATGTCACATAAAGGACACATTTCTTTAGTAAGACTTTCATGCCACATTGTTTATTCTATCTTTTTATGTATTTATTTTTTTTAAATCTGGTTCAGTCAAAGTAACTTGAAAGTTTTCAGTTAAATGTGCAAAAGGAGAAATTTTAGCTGGAATCTAGAGATCTGAAATCATTTTGCAGCTCATTAAAGCGATACTTTTTCTTCCTATTGACCTGTACTTGTGCTTGAAGACATTCAGTCCTATTGTCTACATGATGCATATTTCAAGATATGAAAACAGTTGTTCCAACCAGACCTGGTTTTTAAACGACAGATATCCATCTGTCAGGTTTCTGTCTCTTCGTCCATCCATCTGTCGATCCTTTTATTCGTATCCATCTGTTTTCTGTCCGTTGGTCCGTCCTTCCATCTAATGATCTGTCCATCAATTCATCAGTCAGTCTATTTTTCCTCACAGTTTGCTGCTTTTCTATCTAGTTTAGATCCACTGTAGAAATATCTGCCATAAATTCACAGTAAACTTTTAGATTTTCATTTTAAAACTAAGCCAAACATTAACTGGTCATATTAGTCTGGAAAACTGGATTTTGGAAAAATGTGTAGGAACTCCAACTACTGTTTTTTAATGTGGGGTTCGTCTTTCAACATTACAGTTCAGGAACGGATTGTTAGAGGTTTCTTCTTTCTGTCAAAGAATGTTTGAAATATACCAGGAGGACTTTCAAGCTCTGACTATAAATATGTCATGTTTGCAAACACCTTTTAACCTTTTTTAATAATGGTCACCAAACCTGGTTCTGGGAACAAAAATGCATCTTGATGCACAGCAGAGGAAATGTTGGAAGTCCAGTTAAGTTTAGATCTAGAGCTCCCTCCTACTGATTAGAGAACCATTAAGGTTGGGCAACACGCTGTTGGGTTGTAACCTTATTATAACTCCTCTGTCTTGCAGAAATTTAAGATCCGGATTGAGGATCCTCCCAGGCGAAAGCACATGGTGTTCCTGGGTGGAGCAGTACTGGCCGACATCATGAAGGACAAGGACAACTTCTGGCTGACCCGAGAGGAGTACCAGGAGAAAGGGGTCCGAGTGCTGGAAAAACTCGGAGTCACCGTCAGATAAAGAACCAGGACGGACAGAACCACACAGCTGAAAACAGATTCGCAAACACATTTCCCCCATTCACCCGTATTGCAGAGTTTATATCTATTTATCCCTCTTTTTTTTTTTTTTTTTTTATATCGGCTGCTCTTGATTTTCCTCAAACATCCAAAAGCATCAAGAGTTAACCTCTTCCTGTTCCTCTTCTCTGCTCCTACCTCTTTTCTTTCTTCTCTCCTATTTGAGGATTGGCTATAAAACTGGTCTAGGAAACCCCGAGAAGTAATTTCCTGCTTCGCTGAAACAATTGAAATGGAAAGTTTTTTGGGGGTAGGGCTGGTGGAGATGTTCACCTGCAGATAGCTGTCCACCCACCAGCTTCAGGCCTTTAGGAGGATTAAAACAATGCAAAGTTTCAAGCTCATAATGTTGCATTCACAGCCCATCACAAATAGCCACGGCCGCTTTCAGCATCTGGTATAGGCGAGCGCAAACTGATCACATTTTTTTTTTATATATATATAAATGATATCATGACTTGCGTTTTCTGGGTGAGGGGTTATGGTTCTGATCTTTTTCTTTGGCTGGATTATACATTCTTTGTTGTGTTTTTCTATCAACTTTTCCTCCTGGTGTTGTGCGTTGCTACCATTGCAAATGGAATGCACAGGGTGACACTTTTCTCTTTATTGTTTTTTTAAATAAAAGAATTAATGGTTGATTCATAAAGGGACAGAAAAACAAAGTAAAAGCCCCTGAACTTGATGGCGAGTGAGTGACGGTACGTTAGGGGTTAGTGGGGGGGTTACACGGTTAATAAGAAATGGGAGGGAGTTCATATTTGTTCTTCATTACACAGCCTCCCCTCTGCCTCCTCCTTAGGTGTAAATCTAGAGTTGAATGAATGGATATGAGCAGTCACAGCTGTCTCTCAGAATCAACAGTTTGGAGACAGTCGCAGGTGAAGCGATTATAAAACCTGGAAAATCTCTCAATATCCTAATAAAAGTAGAAACGTTGCTGAGACCATATTTAAGTTCTCTAGTCTCCGACTCCCAGCGGTTTGACTTGTTACTGGAGGCACTTCTATTTTGGGTATGAAAAATGTATATTTTTTTTCCTTCCCCTTTTTCCATGAACGTCTATCCAGTGCCAAGTGCAGTTAATGTTAACTGGATTTTATGTTTTAATATCTTTCTTTTTGTCACTGTTTTTGTTTTTATTTTCCTGTGTCGTTCATAGCATAACTGCCTAACGCTGATTTAAATAAAGAAAAGTGATTTATAATGATGGCTCTGTGGGTCATTAAACAGTTTGTTTTCATTTAATCACTTAAATTATGAGATGCCAGATGAGTTTTTAGAGGTATTAATTACACTCGCACAGACTCATCCACAGAGGACTGGATCTCTGCAGCGGCCAGAAGGAGGAAGGGGAAATGGAACAGTGGCAGTGGCGCCATCAGAGGAAGAGACTTTCCGTGCCCGAAATAAAGATCTCACCCCAGACTCTTCCGGCCTTGTTCTTTTTTAATCCCTTGACGTGCAGCACTTCCCTTGTAACCTTGAACTGGTACCTACATGTCTGAGCGCTAACGGAGACATCGTCTAAGGAGCTCTAAAGGTGTTCTGTATGTAGCTGAGAGTTGCTAGAGTCAAACTCAGCGTGACAAAGCCCTGCAGTAGGCTTAGGGCAGTAAGGATGGTTATTTACTAAAACAATTGAAAGTGATGGGTGGTGCTCCTTCAGCTTTGTTTTGTTACTGCAAATATTTCCTGGTGGCCAAATCTATCTTGTGAGGGAAACCTGTAATACCTTGATTTCAGCTAGCTGACCAGCTGTGCTCAGCAGTTTGTGGTAGAGGGGAATTTCCACATTTCTTACACTTTATGTAATTGCTGAGCAGCTTTTTGCATGCTGCCACTGGCGTTTTGATGATTTATGTTTAGTGATGAGCTCCAAGTCTTTGAGGTAGGAAAGGCCTCTTGGCCATCACCCTAGTTAGAGAATTAGTCGGGACTCTGGCAGGGCTGCTCCTAAACCTCAATATTGCTTCTAGTGAAAATAAACGTGTTGGTAAAATAAAAGATCACTTTAAACCTACATCTGCCAAGGGTATGAATACTTTTGGGTTGAACTGTAAAATAAACATTAAGTAATTTTCACATGCCAATGTACAGAATATTATACATTTTGACCATTCTGCGTTTTACAGAGTAACAGGAGTGTAACAACGACCATGCTTTTAACCTCCTGAAAGAATTTCAATTTGTCTTTTGTGCGAGGGAAAATGCTGTAGCCATCTTTCAGCCAGCTGACTAGCAGTGCACAGCAACAGACCGAGGAAGGGCAGTGGGTTACCCATTGCTCCGTACTGCCCGGACAAAACTCCGCTCACTCCAGCCCTTTCTCCGGCATCTCATCAGGATTTTAAACCGCAGTAAAGCTTGAAAACAGAACATTTAAAGCCTTGTTTTACCTTGATACAGCTAACCGACCCATGCTTAGCTTGTACCAATATCGTAAAAGAACTCCATCTCAATGTAGAGCTTCCATAAATAAATTAAAAAAATGGAAAATGGAATTTTTTTTCTATGACAGAGAAGCAAGCAAGAGGCAACTGATATTTGCCTTTTTATGCACTAAAACACACTTCCATGTCTGCAAATCTGTACTGGATTTGTATTATTCACTGACATTACTGAAGAGTCTGGTTTAGTAACTTAAGACTCGTAAAAACTATTGATGCCAAAGAATGTGTTCACCAGCCAAACATCCGCTTATGTGTTGTTTTCTTTTTCATGTTTTCAAGGACAACTTGCAGCCAAGTACATTTACTCTTTGCTTCCTGACTTGCATTTGCTCCAGCTCAGATGGGCTCCAAGTTATTTCAGAGATTTTGACTGGACTTGATAGAGTAACTAAAGGCCACAACGTTGCAAATGCACAGCTTTCTTACCGAACCAAATTCCCGAGGTAAAAAAAAATCCTTCCCTGACTTTGGACTCCACGGTCGCCTCATTTCTGTAAACTGCGGTGGGAAGTGAACCGGGTGCACCAGCGCTCGGTGCACCCGGAGAGGGGCCATGTTGACCCCATTACACAGGCAGATATCTTAAATGTTTGCACATGTGGACTGTGATGCTGTTTGCAGCCGTTGAGCTGCTTAGGCCCCCAAAAGCCCTGAGGGACCCTCTCTTTCTCTCCCTCTTTGCTCTCCCTCTCCCTCCCCTCCCCTCTCTCTCTCGGGCTTCATCATTATCGCCCACATGCTTTTTCAGAGACATCCTGAGTGAAACAGTTCGATGGCTATCACATGTTCCTGCTGAGGAGGGAGCCAGCTGGGAAAAACACATCTTGAGAAGATCGTCTGTACCAAGTTTTCCTTCGTTGTGATTACTTTTTTTTTATCAGATCAAAGTCTTTTTCATTTGAATAAAGCAGATTTTAGTGATATATATTGGGTTCTCAAATCAGTGGCCTGTGGGTTAAGACTTGATGTCCTCGTTTTGCTGTTTGTGATGAAATAAACTGCTGCAACCTGTGCAGGCTAACATTTGCCCACTAAACTGGGATTTCTGGTTAGGAGATTATGAAATTGTGAAAAAGACAAGGATCTATCAGTGTAGTATTCACAACCCTCCTCCATCCTACAGAGATTGTATAATTAAATATGTTTTTTTCAAAAAAATGTATTCCCTTCAAAAAAAAAAAAACCTCGGACGGGTCACAAAGTTATTACCATTGGATCTCTTTTAAATAGCTAAGGTTCTCCAGCAATCAGAACAATGGACATCACGGTTGCCATGGAATCTTTATTTATTCACGTTTATTAATTCTCAAGTAGCATTATAGAAAAAGGAAAAACATATATTCTAGTAGGAAAACAGAAGACTATCCATGTAACACAAATGTGGCCGTATTATGCTAGAGGATTGATTATACCAATATATATTTTTAAATAAAAATATCATGATAGCATGATTATTTGCCAGTGCAATGAACTTTAACATAAGTTTAAAGGACCCAAAGACCTGTACAGGATAAACAACGGCACCCTGACTGCCATTAGGTGTTGGGATGAAATCCTAGACCCATTGTTAGACCCTTCGCTGGTGCAGTGGGTCCTGGGTTCCTCCTGGTGCATGATAATGCCGGCCTATTGTGGCCAGAGCATGCAGGCAGTTTCTGGAGGATGAAGGAATTGATGCCGTTGACTGGCCTCCATGCTTTCCTGACCTAAATCCAATAGAACGTCTCTGGGACATCATGTTTTGGTCCATCCAATTATATATCTCCTGCCAGTACTATATGCTGTAAGACTCCATGATGTTCCCGCTTGCAAACGTTTGGCATGGGTTTTGGGGATGATGTGCAGAACCACTCTTCCACAAATCATGGTGTGTTCAATGACATTTACAGAGTTCATCCTTGGCCTCACCTGAAAATGAATATATTCTCCCAGCTTCAACAAGAGACAGCGGTGCTCACTGGAACATTCAGAAGTTTAGAAATGGAACTGTAACCATTTCCATTAATAGGTTTTGCAACAGTAAGACTTTTGAAGGAATCTTTCCTTTTACCAATCTTACCACTCTGCAATACTTTGATAATGAGATTCATTTTTGTAGGCCCCCAGCTAATATTGATGTGCGCATAACAGGAATGATTCCTAAATGTTAACAGACTTAAGCTGGTTTCTTGGTTTTTTTACACCTTTTGCACATACTTTTCTTCATCTGTTCAGTACTTAAGGCCCATACCTACATTGCAGAAACAGAGATTTTTTTTCTTTTTAGGTGGCAAGAATAAGAACAAAGTTCTTTCTGGCCAGGGCATTTCATACTTCATAAGAAATCTTGGAAAGTCCGCATAGGTCCCCACCATTTTGGCATTTCTAAATATTGTCAGATACCATGCAAGAAAAAAAAAAGTTCTCTCCAGATGTTGTTCTTGCAGCCCTGGGAGAGAGAATAAATTTCTCTATTCTAGCACAGTATGTATAGACCTTTATTCAAAGTGTGTGGATTATTTACGCTATAGCAAACATCTTGGGTGAAGTTTGGGTCCATAGTCCTATTAGAAACATTCTGAGAAAATATTGACATGTTCAGTGCTTATTTTATCCATTATATGATCACTCTATCTGCAATTAGTCTACAGTTAAAACCAGAGATTTACACAAAGATCATATAAAGACAGCCCCTTTTCTCTGTGACATTAAAGCAGACTAAACATTTCCTGTTTTAGGTCATTTAGGATTATGACTTGGGTCAAAGCTTTGGGTTTCTTTCCTCAAGCTTCTCACAATAATTTCCTGTAGTTTTGGCACATTCTTACTGATAGAACTCGGGTAACTGAGTCAGGTTTTTAAGGTGCTTGGCTTGTGCACAATCTTTTAGCTCTGCCTACATGTTTTCTATGGGACTGAGATCAAAACTTTGTGATGGCCATTCCAGAGCATCGCTTTGTCCTTAAACCACTTTGTAACTAATTTGGTGGTAGGCTTAGGATCTTTGTATATTCGGAAGACCCATTTATACTGTAATTTAATGGCTGATGCCTTCAATATTTTTAGATGTTCTTTCCCAATGTGATCTATATTGTGAAGTGCACCAGTCCCTCCTGCAGCAAAACACCCCCACAGCATGATGCCGTCACCGATATACTTCACAGTTGTTAAAGCATTCTCAGGCTTGCAAGCTTCCTCCTTTTACCTCCAAATGGAATGGCTGTTCATCATGCCTAAACACATTAATTTACAATCATCAGACCACAGGTAATTTTTTAAGATGTCACACAGGGAACTGGTGAGTTTAAGGTGTTAGCTTAAAATACTCCACAGGTGTGCCTGTCTTTAACTCAAATGTTGTGAACGAACTTACCAGCAGCTTACAAAGACATGAAATCATCATATGGGCCTTCTCAAAATGTTTAAAGACATAGCAATCATAATGTATATAACCTTCTGACCTTGAAGAAGAAACAAACTTTATATAAGTCATTTATAATAATTTTGGCAATCCTAACTGTCCAAAAACAGGAAGAGTTTAGTCTGATTTATAGCCAAATAGTAACAAAAAAGGGTAGGGTGGCATGATATCAGAAAAATACGTAATAGCGATACTACTTTCTTTATAATTATACAATGTCTCCGTCAGTGTCTGAGAGCTTTTGCATCTCAGACACTAAAAATACCTTTCTGACCAATTTTTGTATTCTTTCAAATATCGCGTCCAGATATTCCTCTGTCATGGCAACATTGAACACACTGATGCAATTTTATTGTGTACCTATAGGAAAAGGGCATTCTTTTTATAAAGTATGTAAATATCTGGTCTCAATTAGATACGAATTTCACTTGTTGAATAGATTTACTTCAGTAACTTTGTCATATTCCATTTTATCTAGATGCACATTTAGCTCAGTGCAAAAGTCTTGGGGCATCCATCATTTTATTGGATTTTTCTTTAAAACATGACTTTAAAAAAAAAATATTTTAAAGTGGACTTTTCTGAAAGTCTCAACCTTCTAACTTTTTTTTTTTCCTTTTCTTTTTGTTTTCCTTTTTTTACCCTCAAGACATTTTCAGTTCAGTACCGGATAATTTTCACAGTCTTTTTCTTTGTTACGCCACTGAACAAAGTATAACAGTAGCAGCTAACACTGAAGAAAAACATTGAGAAATACCTGATCACGGCCAAATTCTTGGATTATTTTTAAAATGGTCTGTAAAAACTTTATTTCTGTCTTGAAATCCAAGTTTGGATGCTTTAAATCTTGACGAAATCATTGCGAACATGCAGAAAAACGCTGATTTTGCTTTTATAAATTAACATGGTTGATTTAATGTGCTTAATAGTATAGCAACTCTTCAGTAGATGTACAATATATCAAGGCGAGACTGGTATTAATCAGCAGACTTGCATGGGGGATTTCCTCTGTGCTCTCTCGTTTTATTAGAGGCAGAAGGTAAGACACACATTTCATTCAGATTTTCTCACAGACCCTGGCCACTCTTTAGTATCTACAAAGTACTTCCTTGTCCTTCTCGAAAGCAAGAGCTACACATCCATCGTACATGTTAGAAACTGTTACTTAAAAAAACAAAAAAAAAACAAATATAGAAATAAAAATTTACAACATACAATTGATATATATAATATAATTTTTGCTCTTATTTTTTTTTTTTTTTTTTTACAGAGGTAAAAATACTAAGTGTAAAAAAACGATCGAATTCAGTACAGAGTGATTTCTCCAATTAAATTTTTTGTTTTCAATTTAAATACACAAGGAGATAAGGAGGATGTGTTCAGGCACTTTGTAAATGGCTCCGACATGTGAGATCAATGTAAAACAAAGAATACACAGACACCTTCTGAACAGATTGGCCCAATCCCAGATGCATCATCATGCATGGATCCAAGTTTAGGAGAACTGAGCCAACATGTAACAGCCAGCTGATCCCTCTAGCTTTGGATCAAGGAGCAGGATGGAGAGGTTGGAAAGGATGCCATGTAAACACACACAAACACTCACACAATAACATACAGGCGGGTACAGGGGACAGGATGTATCGAACAGATACAACTAGAAGGGGAAAAGGACATCCTTAAACACGCTGTATTTTTCAGCTACAGTAAAAGAACATTTCCTTGGCAAAACAATGAGGGCTGAATGCTTGTTTTTAGAATTTCAGACGTCTGTTTTACACTTTGTGCTCTCCGAGGGATTCCTACCGACATCCTGCCTTGTTTCATCTTTAAACAGCTTATTGTGTTCCCCGTCACGTTCCAGACACTGCCATCACAAAGGCCAAAGGCTAAAGGGAGAGTAAAACTGCAGGTGGGACAATGTTCCTGCTTTTTTAATGTTCCTGCTGTTTTTTCTGCATTTGCTGTAAAATCGAAGCATTAACCAAGCCCCCAACCCCCCCGCTCTTCAGAAACTTTACCCATTTCTTTCCCAGTGCAGCCCAGGCGTCCTGACGTTACTCTGGGCTTCTGTTGCTGAGCCAAATCTGGCATGCAAGGGGGTGGCGGGTGGGGGTAGGTGCTTCAGGGCAGAGATGAATAGCACACACCGGTCACACGTAGTTTCAGCGAGTTGGTTTCTCATGTTCTTAACCACACCTTTTAAAGCCTGAAAGGGGTAGTCTGACTTTCTGCGATAAATTAGGTCACTTTACAAGTAAGAGCACTGAATTCGATTTTGTATAAGGTTAAATAAAAACAACAACAATCGACATCGTCGTTTAGGTATCTTTTAGGAGGTCCCTGGAAGTCATCTTGCATTTGCAACAATTGGTATGATTCTATAAAATACTCACTTTGCTTTTCTCGTATAGATTTAGCAAGACTAAGCCTTAACGCCACAGACTCTGTTGCTTTAAAAAAGAGCCCAGCTTTGGGACAGCCTGCAGGCATCACAAATATGACATTTGTAATGCACAACATCCTTAAAACATAGCCCAATTTCTTTATAATGACTTTTTTAGAACTAATATTACTGAAAGTACATCTTTGTGTTTTAGAGAGCTCCATCTAGACCAGTGGTTAAGAAGAGAAGTTGGGTTGAGAATAAGCAAATGTGGGATTTTTGAGATCTGCTTCACAAGTCGAATTAAATATTAAAAAAATGAATTCTAAACAATATTTATGCTGTAAATTTTAGAATAAAATGATACAGATAGAGAAATAAAGGAATATACTGGGTGTTGATTCTGTTCCTGTTGTCAATATTCCTAATTTAATGACCTATTAGTAGATTCAGCTGATACTTTGGGTCACGTGTAGGCACAGGCCAGCTGTCAATGTATACAAAGGTTTTAAAAAGTTAATGTTTCGAAACTGTAAATATTTTTCATTATACACTTTAAAGTCCTTTTAATGAGATGCCAGAGAAAATTCCAGAGTGACTAGACTTTTATCAGTTGCTGAACACTACAAGTCAGCTGGCTGAAAGAAAGCTACTAAACATTTTGCCTGACAAGAAAATTTAACTGTCAGAAAATATTTACAGCCACGAGGAACACAGGCATTCATGGTGAGGAACTTAAATGGAGAGTCAGTCTTATTAAGGTAACGCTGTTCTAAAACAACAGTTGGTAATGAGCTATGAGCTGCATGTTTGTAAAGCAGCAGACTGCTGGCTAGCTGCCCAGTTAACCAGGTAATATGAGCTTGTTCTATTTGTCTAACTTAAAGAAGAGCAGAACAGCAAAATGGTTAAATATCATCTGCATTACACGTTTGATATAAAACCACTGCTAGATTTAGAGGGTGTTTATTAGTTTTGCTTAAATCCATGTTTCAAAATTAAAATACCAATAATCAACTGGCAGAAGGACAAATTTTTTGTGTTTTTTTTTTTTCTTAAATGAAAGCCATTATATTACGTTTTTACCTTTGGGTTAATAGTAGTGATAACAATTTGATTTCTCAATGTTATCCTTCTATGTCCTCTCAAACTAGCCCATGCCTAGTCACGATTCTCCTCCGCTGCATTTTTTGAGAGATATAGGCAAAAAAGTTTGGGAACCTAGACCTAATCTAGACCACTTTTAGTTAGGCCTGTGCTATTCCATATATGACCAATGAGAAAGAATGGGAGTTCATGCTTAAAAAAGGGTTGGTGATTGTACATCGCAGACAAACTACAGTCCATAAATGTCCACATATGCAGTGGTTCAGTCGAGTAGTTTGATTGTTGCAGACATCTTTAAAGAGAGAGGCGAAGTTTAAACTGAGACTCCACATCTTAAGGCATACGGGCACTAATTCTCAAACGGTAAGTGATTGATTATTTTAGGGTTTCTGACTTTTGGATGGAGGTTCTTGCTTTGCTGAGTAAAATAAGCCAAAAATCTGGCTTACATTGTACGACTCAGTGGGTGACCTTGTCTGGGGAATTTCTAGGCACTGTTTTAAGGTCATAAGAAAGATGCATGGATGCTAGATTATCGTAGCTTGAGGCAATGTTGAATCCCACTCTTAAGGGTAGGTAATGAGAAAATAAATAGGATTAAAACAAAAACACATAAATCTTTGGAATATAATAAAATTATTAAAAGGATAGATTGGATTTGTTGAAGTCAGATTCTGTTAAGTTATTATCACTAATAGTTATATTACCCACATCACAGTGAGTTTCTAGAAAAGTGAAGAAACAGCTAGCTAGCTTAGCTTTAGCTGATTTAAAGCAAGAATGCTATATTAGCAGATATAAACACTTCCACAAGAGAGCGTCGTTGAGTAGTTGCCGTTTTCTCAGCCAAACAACATTTGTGCTACTACATTAAGCTGACTGAGACTGCCGACTAAAAAACCAAACCAATTACAAGACAGAATCTTAAAAGAAGTGGATCAGGCTCAACTGTCATTCCGATCGGGCTCTCTTCTTGGTTCTGGCGAATCAGCAAGGAGAGCTCATAATCAGACCAACATTTTTCAAAAATGTAGAAAAAAAAGCAGAACTCTACCATGAATTCATACCCTAAAGTTTATGTTATCAGTTCCATAACAAACGGCAAGATACATCGCTGGTTGGTAGCAGGAGTATAGTCTAAGGTCTCAGAGTCTACGGTAATAATCGAAGGCATTCATATCAAAAGCTTACAAAGTTCTAAAGTAGCAAAAAAAGCTAATTGCTTCAAAGAGCATTATTTAACATGTATTAAAATGCATCTAAATACATTCTTGACTGTGATTATGATGGCCTTTTTGGTCAGAGCGAGAGGCAAGCATTTGTGTACATCTGTGTATGCAGATGTATGCAAAAAGTCAGAGTTTCAAGGTTCCAAAACACTACAGCTGCATTATGTCAGTCTGCTCTGAGTCTGCAAAGAGGGGAGTAAACTTTGCGATTTTGTGTAACAGCATGGAGGGTGGTGCATTCCTGTGCTTTTCCACGTCTTCTAAGTTGTTTGGAACTCATCGTCACAATCCGCTTCTGCTAACTTCTCCTAGATACAATGACGTTGTTCGGCTGAGGAAACGGTGACAAACCATCGCAACAGCCTCTTGCAAAGGTGTAGACTATCAATTTCTACTGTGATACTCCCACAGACAACATTTTTAGTTTAAATTGCCCAAGCTAAAAAATGGATCCCATCTGAGGATTTATTGATGCTTCTACAAGCTCACAGTGATATATCTGTCTGTTTACAAGTAAGGGACCTATTACTGATAATAACTTCACTTTAAAAATCCAAACTATCCCTTTAAGACGAGTACCATGTTTGTTTGAGTGAGGAAAGATGTCTGTGGAGAACTATGAAGATTATATACACTAGCTTTACTACAAGCTTCAGTACAGACAACAAAAGGCCTAAACGTACACTCATACAAACACGCTTTTACACACACAAGCGCGCACACACGTATTCACAAAGAGGTGTAGTGTCTGATTTCTGTTGAACTGAGTGGGCCTTATGTTTGAGTAGAAAATAAACAATATGGCCACAGAGACATTAAATGAAAGAAAATAAAATACAACAAAGAATTCAAGTTCTTTGAGGCCGATTCAATGTACAAATATAACAATATAAAGTACCTGCATATGTGATACATGACGTATAGGTTGGCTATAAAAAAAGGCCCCCTGAAAAAGACTGCTCTCTCTTTAGAAACAGAGCATGAAATGGCCACATAGAGAGCTGAGAGAACTGTCTGCCATAAGGGGGAGCTTATCTTCCCAGGCTGTTCACAAAATGCACCAACTGTTTTTTTTGTATTTGGCTTTTTTAGTGTCTGGAATTTGTAGAGAAACCCAGAAAAACCAAGGCAAGAGAGCGAGCAGCCACGACCACTTGTCCCTCCTCTTTGAGTGTTTTCCCCTTCCCTCCTTTTCCCTGTGCTTGCGTTGGGTTAAGGTTTTTTTGTAGCTTCCTCTGACAGGATTCCAAGTACAGGATCTCAGCTCTGGGCCTTGTGTCGGCCTCCACAGCAGCCACATGCGAGCCCTGCCCTGTGACAAGCATGGAGGGGCGGGTAAAGGCAGAGGCAGGGCGCCACCACGGACAGGCCGAGCAAAGCCAACCAGCGAGTGCCCAGACGGCCACCGCCGCTGCCCTCGCCACCGTCGCAGGAGCAGGGGTCCGAGTACTCTCCCTCTGGGTCTGACATGCAGTGGTAGAGCATGGTGTCTGCCAGCCACATGCAGCTGACCCGTCGAATGCACACTCGCAAGGGGTCGGGAGCATCCTGGCACCGCCCTCTCCGATTTTCAGAGAGGTAAAAGGCCTCGCCGCAGTGCTCGCACTGAGCACGCTCCAACCCGTTGTCCTTCTGCCCCTTCCTTCCATTGGAGGATGGGGAGGAGCTCGCGAAAAATGAGCGAGGCTGGCTGGAGACAACTGAGGAGAAGGACGGGTTGTAGGAGCCGCCATGACCTTTAGAGGTCAAGGACCCTAGTGTGGGGTCAGAGTCCGAGGGTGACAGATCCGGTGCCAGCGGGTAGGTATAGTCGTGCTTCTGCGCCTCTGTCTTGTCGAAATGTACATAGGACTCCGAGTCGTCCGAGTGGATGAATCTGTCACGCACCGTTGCGTGTCGGTAGTCCTCGTAGCCTGTGAGCCAGGAGCGATCCGCCTGGCGTCCAAGGTAACGTTCTGTGCTTCGCTCCCAGCTGCGCTCCCGGGGGTTGATTCGGACAATTTCCTCATCCTCGAAGGTGACATGTCGAGGAATACGAGATAATGGCTGAAAGAAAGTGATAAAAGAACCTTTACTTGGGTAGTAAATGATTAAAGTACAAACCACATTTACAGGTACACCTGCTAAAGAGCCTTCAAATAAATTAATTTTCAATTGGTGTAGTCTAATATTACACTGAAACATTTAAGAAAACACCAAACCTTTGACAAGCAAAATCTCATTTGGTCAAACAGAAAAATTTAGTATTGCTGGCCTGCCAGTTTAGGGCCCACACCAACCATACTACATTTTCCATAATACTCTGCAACAGCTACTCGCCACTCAAGACGGGGATGCACAAATTGCACTTGTGGGAGACTTAAATGCAACAAGGAAACCTGTGGCACTTTTCATGTTGCCAAGCAATACCAAACCAAGTCAGTCCTCCTGTGTTACCAAGAGCACAGGTTGCACACAGTGTTCACACAGAAATAATCTGGAGATCCTGCGCACATCCAGATGGGGCTCATAGCACTGCAGAGCAAGAGTCGCTCTCAATACAAAGCTTTTTGTTTCATGAAAAGTTCAAGTTTCATCTCACCTGACCAAAGCACACAGTTCTAGTTAAAGTCCCAGTAGAGACTGCTGATATGCATTAAAGTCAAAATAGTTTTAGAAATGCAATTGCAATAATCAATAAATTGCTAAATCCTAAAAAAGATCCACATTTATTCAACTATGAATAGAAAACACCCATTCACCTGGTCCAAGTAGTAGTGGTCTGTGAGGCGGTAGGAGTCATGCAGGTCATGTTGAAGTCCTGACGTGCACTTGTGTCTCTGAGGAAGGGGTGAGGACTCGAGCGGCGGCAGGGAGCTGTCCAATTTTTGAGAGGAGTTGGACGAGCTGTCTGTGGCGTTCTGAGTGGACAAACAAACACAGGATGTGCGCTCAAAAGCCGCTTTTTCATTGGACATGGCAGACAAATAGCCGGTGTTAAGAGGACACTGTGATAGGACAAACAAAAACAGGAAGCCCTGAAGCAGCACTGATTGGAAAAAACAGGAAACGTGTGAGCTGTTTTTTAAAGCTACTCGATCCAAGTTTGGATTGCTGCATGTTGAGTCAACCTTCAGCCATGAAGTGGCAGCAACACAACTAAAACTATTATAGTGACCGCCAAACTTGGTTTTCATTTTAGCCTTAACAACGGAGATCAGAAAATAACTTGCAATTTGTTGCTGCAAAACAATTACTTAAACTTTTAGTGAAGAAGAAACACAACTTCTAAAATGCTTCAGATAAAGTATAAGGTGCAACTTGGTATTAGGACTTCACACATTTGCACATGGTAACAAGAATCACCTTTTTTGGCCTCTCCAACGTATTCCCTCCCCTCATCTTAACTCCTCTACCCTTACAACAACCTGTCCTCTTCCCCCCATCCCACTCTCTACACATTCCACCTCTCCTCTCTCTCTTAGGCACTTCATATGCCTATATGTGTGTGTGTGCATGACTAGTATCCTGTTCCCTTTCCGCTAAAGGCTGTCAGGGCTCAAATCCAACCCAAACCTTGGCCAGACACAGGGCAGTCGGGCTGTTGCCATGTAGTGCTCAGACAGACACATTTTCAGACAGAGCAAACTGGGGGTCATCCTCTGAGGGCACCGTCTGACGGGCAGGTTGGTGCTCCTCCTGTCTCATCGTGTCATCATGGTTATTTAAGTGCATGGGCAGGAGCTATTCAAGATGTGCTCAGTCCAGTGAAAGGGGTGAAAGTGTGTAACTGGACAATGACACACATAAGTCGTTGGTGATTTGGACAGGGAAAAACAATGTCACTTTTGAAGGATAAATACTTTTTTTTCAAATAAAAACAATTTCTTAAAAAAAAACTTTAAATAAATAATAAAATACTTTTTTTTTTTTATTGAGAGCCAACATCATCAAGATCAGGGAACTAACTAGCTACAAAAATACATTTTAAATAAAAAATATAATGTTTTGGCATTTTTTATTTTGATCTCCTCAAAAATATAATATATATGCAAAATTGTACCAAAGCAAGTAAAATAGTCAGTCAGTCAAAATAAAAAAGGAATCCGTAAATGAAGACATAAAAAGCACCTTGCATGACTGCCACATTAAAAGGCAGGCATATTTTTTGGGTTGATTGTTTTTAACTTAGGACTAGATTAATTTTTCCATCTATGTTCAACAAGAACGGGGAACACGGGTCAGCATTTGCTGCATTTGACAAGTTTAATCAATGATGGGGGCAGGGCCTTTTAGAAAGCTGTAGTGTTGTAAACTGATATCAATATTGTACATGTTCTTTAAGATAATTTATCTTTTCTGTTTTTATTCTTCTCTGCATAGGGGAAACAGGCCATACAACCAAAATACGCGCATAAACATAGTAATTTGTCTACCTTAGAGGAATGGGGCTTTCAGCTTAAAATTCATCCAGCAGAATTGGTGAAATGTCACCTAAAACTAGACATTAGTCTAATGCAAGTGCTGTCCAACACATCCATGTAATGTTCAGACAGATTAAGGACCCCCAGCTACTGACTAAGCCACCGGTGGTAATAACCTTTGGTCTAGCTGGTGGATAGTGGATATTGATCGGATATCCAATATTGGATATCCAGGATGAGCCTTCCTATTTTGGGTTGTGATTACTGTTTGCATGCCGGTGACTATTTATGAATGTTACAGTAAAACTGCAAGCACCTGTTCAAGTTGCAGACATTTGCCATAATAAATATTGGGCCAATGAAAATGGTTTTCAGTGTGCATCAACTGTAGGTTACCTACACTCCTAGGATATGTTATCTGCAAACCTTTTGAAACACTTCCATTACATACCTACCACTTCAACACGTACAGAACAAATCTCGGATGTTATTTAAGCTATACGACCCAGATCTGGTGTGTATGTCTGTCCGTCTTGTCTGTCTGCTGAAGCCATCCCCATTATAACCTGCTCCCCACATGGATACTGCCATGCCGAGAATTTCCCCCAGCTTTCTTACAAAGCCCTGAGAGCGGCTAGCCAAAAATAACATAACATACTGCCTCTGCTCCTGGTCCCGCCCCCCTGGAGAAGCCATTACTGGGGGAAGGAGGAGCCAATACGGTTCAAAACCAGTCCGGCTCTGGCCTCCATGTCTGCGACTAATTCAAAACACAGACTAGACTTTTTGCAGCAAGCCCAAACTCCACAAGAGTACAGAGAAAGGAGGAGAGATTATATTACTGGACATCCTCTTGCTGTATGTTCCAGTCCAAAGCTGGCCGGAGGGCATTTCAAGTTATTTTCTGACACAAAACATGTCCCAGCTAAACGCTCAGGAGGATTCATCCTTCAGCAGTCCAATCTTGCCCGCCTGGGTCGAGCCCAGAATTGCTTCAATAGCTTTTACTCTCCCTGCTGTGAATGAGCCAGAATAGAGATGGAGACAGGAGACGTGCAGAGGGAGGGTTGGTTGGGTTAAGGTTAGGTTTGTTGAATGAGGAACAATTTAGGGAAGTATGCCTATCATTGCTTTCTCTCCCCTTCCGACTATCCCGCTCCCCTAAATGGCAGTAAATCTGATTAAACATTTCCCCCCAGTCCGGGACTGTGGACCTCTCAAGCTCCATCACAGTCGCCATCAAGTTTAGAAGGCAGAAGCATAGAGGCTCCACAAGCCACGTTCAAACTATAAGTGTTCAAACAATAAGAATTTTCATTGCTGTCAATCTGTCATTTTACAGCTAAACTGATGTGGACTTTTTACAATTCTGCACCCGCTGTGAAAACGTATAGTAGGAGTTTGCAGCATACAGTGCCTTGCAACAGTGTACAAATACATGTTTTGATCTTAACCATACCATTATAGCTCTGGCTTTATGTTTTACTGTTGTTCTGTTGTGTTCAGGGTGCAGAGAGTTTTCCACTACAAGCAGCGCTTCGCTTGTAGGCCCCAAAAGGTGAATTTTTGTTTTAATGCAACCAGAGCACCTTCTTCCATAGGTGTAATGTTTCCCCTTCAGGCAAACTGCAAACAGGACTTCTGATGGCTCTTTTCTCGTGACTAAGGCTAATAGTCGTCTGCTCAACAGATTCTACCACTTGAGCGGTGGATATCTGCTCCTCCCGAGTTACCATGGGGGTCTTGGGTTTATTTTCTGATGAATACTCTTCTTGCCCAGTCTGTTACTTTTTTAGCTGAACAGCCATGTCTTGAAAGCTTCGCAGTCGTGCCATCCTTTTTCAGCTCATGGGTTGAACAATGCTATTTGAGGCAGCTGATAACGAATACACGCAGAACTTCACAGATAGAGGATTTGTGAACTGCCTATCCTTTTTTCCCCACTCCTCATTTGTGCAATACTTTGTGTTAACCTATAACATAGAGTAATAGAAAAAAATAAAGTTTGAGGTTGTAAGGTGAGGAAATGTGGAAAAAAAACCCCACAGGATATCAAGGCTTTTTTGCAAGGCACTGTGGATAGCTACTGGAGGTGACCACACAGACTGGATCAAATCAGTGTGGCACATAAACAGTGTCGTTGCAAGAATAAAATACCTTAATGACTTAAGGAACTAAGTGAGCCATTCCCACCTTAACCTAATGCATACAACATTGGGAAACGGGGACAGTCTGAGGTAGCAACCAAACTTTTCCTATATGTCATCAAAGCGAGAGAATAAAAAAATCACAACTCTCACAGATCCACTGGTTTATCATGGGAGTTGGGGTATATGATTCTATCCCAACTACAGGACAGACTATATGAACCCCCTCTTGTCCTGGAGTTTAGACAAAATGCAGCCAAAATAAGGATTCTTTTGAAAGTAGTCAAAGGCTCGTTTGGGTTTGGAGGGCAGCCATCAACTGCTTTGTGAATGCTCAACAGAAGAATACAGGCTACAAATATACTCTTTCTGTTCAACACTACAAATGCAGAAGGAGTACCTGTTAGATGGAATTTTGTGTTGTGTTTAAGTGCAAACAGTATCTTTAAAAGTGGGCATGCAAAATAATTTTAACAGTGTCTTCAGCTGGATCCCCGAACCAAACAGGGAGTGCCTTGTTCTTATATGAATCTATATGTTACATGAATCTCCTACCATAACCAAAACAATAAGCATCTCTTATTTCTGTATTATATGTAAGGTTATTATTATATGCTACAGTATTAATGATGTTTGATCTGAAATAGACGAGTCTTTATGTTTTAAAAATAAGGCAGCTTCTCTGCCAACAAAAGCCAGAGACTGCTTCAGGTTTGTTCCACTGAAAGCTTCTACAGTATTCCTGAACCCCCAAACCCAACCCACCTCCCCTCCACTGAAGCCTCACCTCTCTGCTCCTGCTTGTGTGTTTGTGTGCGTCTCTGTGGTGGCTGTACACTCCCAGCAGAGCACCTATTAGTCTTGGCCCTAACAGACAGCTCGAGTCAAAGATGAACCACGAGGCACTTCCTCTCGTAAATCACCAGCCCTGCACTAAGCTGGGAAACAGCTGCTCGGTGCTAGCTTGGTGGCTGATCTTCCTTCCAAAAGGGAGGGTGCAAAGACTGTGCATGTGTGTGTGTGTGGTGAGAGTTGGTGGGATGCAGGAAGTGACCTTGTGACCCTGCCTGCTGGCTCTGGTATCAGATTACAGTACTAAAGGAGGAGAAGGTAAAAGGGGGGGGGGGGTCTTTTAAGGTAGAGAGGCCCTGACACACAAACGACACGCATGCAATCCATCTGCAGTGTCAGGTATACTTAACAGATGAGGAATATTAAATCTTCAGCTGATGAGATACAATTTGAACATGTTTTATGCAGAGGAACAGCAGTAGAGCTCATCGTCTTATGTTTCACTTTGGACTCTTGAAGTAAATCTCAGAAGTTACCTAGTTTATGTTCCACAGGGTTTCCTACATGTAGAGAGTTTGAAATCTAAATATCATGAAACCTTAAAATTTACTTTATTTTAAAAAACCAACACCGCCGGCTCCTTCCTGCTGCTACAGTTGTGTACAAAACTCCCTACAGTAAATTGGAACATCCTCAGACTCTCTGTGACAATGGAACAATGTTGCTGCACCAATTGCTTCATCCTTTGTTACAGCATAAACACAAGAAAACCAGCACCACGATTACCTGGCACCACCACTAAGGGCCTACTTCTTCTGTTTAGTTTATGATGATTGTGATAAAAGATGCACCTCTAGAGAGATCAAATCGACTTGACTGTATTATAAACTTGTGTGAACTCAAAATGCTTCCAACCTGTGAGACCTGAAGGAATTGTTAGTAAGTAAAATCTGTCCTGATGAGCTTGTTTTTTATATGTTAGGCTTTTTTTGTTGTTGTCATAAACCAAACCGTCTCACATCTTGAGCTTCCCCATCACATCACACGTTACCACTGCAGTTCATCATACAACCGGCTTATACTTCAAGCTCTATTCCGCAATATAATATTTTGATTGTTGTAGCATCTGTACCTTAAAGAGCCATTTACTGAAACACCGCATTGCATGCTGAAAGTAATAGTTTGCCCCAAGCTGTGCGTTCTCAAACACAGTGCCGTCGTTGCACAATGAAAGGAGTGACGCATGCTGTGGCACTTGGTTCTGCGACTTCCTCCGCTGCCTGCTCAGCTCAGAGATGCATCAACTTTGACCTCCTCTAACAAACAGACCAGCATGGTACAAGCCAACCACGAACGTCCTGCCTAAAATCAGCAGCATGACTGCCTCAACATGCATGAGCGACCTTTCCTTTTCACAGGTTTAATCTGATCCACTTTTTAGAACTCCATAGGTCCAACATGCACATGACGATGTGTTAAAAAATGCTTACAGTGAAAACGTCATCATCTCCCAGTTCTCCTTCATTCTGGAGTGCTGTAGAGGAGGTCGTGGAGCCTATGGAGAGGAAAACATCACAGTAAACAGCTCTGATAATGTTTTGATCTCTTTTTGCGTGTCACTGTTTTTATGGTTACACTTTAATTAATGAACTTTCAGGTTTTACTACCTCTGTATATAAACTTCCTCATCAAAACTTAAGAAAAACTTAAGAAAAACAATTTTCGGATACATGTTTCTCCACATACTTTAAAATCATTCATGTCCTCACCAGGACCGGCTGGTTTTACAGGTCATGTTTTGGGCACCACCTACTAAACACCCCTAGTCATGAATCAGCAAGCCGTTTTTCTTGTTTCTCTGTCTTTCTAAGGCTCTTAACTTCACTGTGGAAGAAACTAACATTGTTTTAGTTAGTATAGATGCACCGATCACAGTTTGGTGGCCGATTTCGATACTGATTTATATTTCTCTTCAAGAACAATAAAATATGAAGATTGTTTATATTAGGAGCAGAGGTGATGTCACAGTGTGTGAGGGAACAGTTTCAAAATGTGTAACTATTAACATTTAACGATTATTTAAAAAATAAAGACAGACTAAGAAGGCAGAACAATTACTGAGCTGACATTTTAGTATCTGTCTTTAGCATCTTATATTAAGAAGTAGCATACCTGTGTCTGTATGTATATATTCTCTACAATATCAAGTCCCTTGTGAAGGCCTTGATATTGTAGAGAATATATATGACATTTGATAATATGACATTATCAAATCCAGCATGTTCCCTTACACAGGTTTAAGGCTCAAAGGGACAAAACAGAGCAGCATTGCAGTGCCCATTTTAACCCTCCTGTTAACTGCTAAAGTGACACTCTTATAAGGTACCAGAGATATGCGTCTACTTCTACTACTACTTCTTTCACCTTGTGTGCTTCTACCGACTTCGTTTTTAAAAAGTGAAACAGCTATCTTTAGGACTATTTCCACTACAAAATCTTTTTTCAGTAACCAGGGCCCCTTTTTTTTAAAAATTTAATTTACCTAGAACTTTTGGATGGGGTTTTGTAGAGAGAGTACAGTGTCCGACAGGTGCATACGAGCAGCAAACAGCGAAAACAAGCAGCAAACACATGAATGACGCAAAATTCCAAAACACATAAACACAAGAATCCAGTGCAACAGAAAAATGCTGCAAACACAGAAAATAGAAGCAAAAGGAAAAATGTCGCAACTACGAAAACAACAGCAAGTTAAGAAAATGCGCCAGATCACTAGGGGGAGATGAGCACCAAGTCATATTGGACCACTTCCTTGTTTAAGACATTAACAAGATGCCCAGAAGAAAGAAAACGTATGTTTTCCTTCATGTCTTTTTTAAACAAGTGGTCGTAAAATTTTACTAAATATAGATTAGCAGCATATTTACATCAGTAATATTAGAAATCGACTTCCACTAGTGGTCTAGCGCACTTCCGTTTTGTGTAGCAATTTTGTAGACTTTCTTAACTGTCGTTTTTGCTCTTTGCTGCTTTCTTCGTATTTGCAGGACTTCATTTTGCTTCTATCTATTTTCTGTGATTGCAGTATTTTCCTTTTGGAGCATTTTTTGTGTTGCATTGGCTTTTTGTGTTTCTGTGTTTTGGAATTTCCATCATTTATGAATTATTAAGTTTGCATCTTTCATGTGTTTGCAGCGCGTTTGAACCTGTCAGCCACCATAAGAGCTTCTAAGCATTTAAAATTGGTCTGCTGCTGAGCAAGGCCTCGGTCGACTTGGGAGGAGCTACCTGCTCAGCCCTGTTTTGACTTGATGGTAGCAAGGCTGAAAAAAGCAGCCCGGGTCAATGAATGTTCTGGGACATAAACGCTCTGGGTCTGATTGTCAAAACTGAGGAGCGTTGTTGTTACAGGGACCTGGTAAAGCTTATGCATGGGCATTAGCTGATCGGAGAAATATCCAAGTTTGAATTTCCGACCAGCCAGTCACCGGCCAGGACCGATCACATAGGAAATCGTCCGATTCCATTTATAAACCAATTTGTTGGTGGATCTTTAGTTTCTATAAATTTTCTTCCACTGCAACAGTGATGAACGACCAAATCTACATTGCAGCCACATACCTTCAGCCAAGTCTTCAATTGCTTTCCGCACCCCCCTGTCGAAAGTTCTGGCATCAGCTGGACACTGGAAGGACAGGCCACACCTCCTGTCCTCCACCTTCCAATGGTGAAATGTCGGCATTGCAATGTTGTACACTATATCTTTCCTTAGCGGACAGTCCAGGATCACCTGTGCATCAGGCCAATTACAACTCAGTGTCACTTTCGTCACAAGAACCAAAACACAAACACTCATGAGGTTTTATTCAGCTATCCTGCCTTTAACACGGCTTTACCTGTTTGTCACGCAGCCGTTCTCCCCGGATGATGAACTGGGAACTGCTGGAGCCAGAAAGGTGCGTTACCTCTGAAGGAAGGACACGACAAACGCCCACCCTACTAAGGGCTCCCCCATCCTGAGCCAGCCAGCCGCCGCTTGAGTCGTCCCGCGTCATCACCACCGCTTTCACACGCACGATGTAGCTGTCACTGGACAGAAAGATGAAAGAATGTGAAAGATTATTAGAATGGGGAATTCAATGGATTTATCTACACATGCACAACAGTAGGTGATGGTGAATGAAATGAATTTAAATTATCTTAAAATGCAGAAAAACAACAGTAAAAACCTCTTACATTAACTGAATCGTCATTTGAGTTATCACATAGATTTTCAAATAGACTTGTTCAGGGTTTTCAGATGCTTGCTTTGTTAGAGTATAATCCACTTTGCTTGTATGTGGTAAAATACGTCAAGTGCAGAGAGGTAACCACTTCCCTCTGTAGTTAAACCCAAAAATGAAAACAGAACTATGGGTAAACCTTGTAATCAAAACAAGGAATGATCCAATAACATTTACTTGATTTCTAAGGAACTTATTAGCTAAGAAAAAAAACATTATTTCCAACATAAAACAAAAGCCAACAAAAGACACCTCCTTTAGACAAAACGTAACTTTTCAACCTTGCTCTTTTTGTTAAAGCAGAAAATGCCGCAAAGTCAAACTGGATTTAATGCCACAAAAGTTTAATACAGCATTGGATTCACACCCTGGCAGACTGTTTGAGGGCGTCGCAAGTCACGACTTTGGTCGGTCCTCACTGTGCTGAAGTGGGAGGTGTTGCACCAGAATAAGTCAGCGTTAAAATACACACAAGCATGTCCACACACACACCATCAAAAAAGGGGCTCAGTGTTCAACACCTGATGGTCAGCAATTATATTGTTAATTAGTACATTTCAAAATGTGAACGCAAGATGACCACCTTGGTTTTCAAGCGATGGTGGTGAATCTCATTTGGTACTTGATATAATTTATCACATTCCATGTAGTTAACAGACAACTCTTGTTTTTGCTTTCATTAGGTGGATGCCGCAACATGATTTACAACCTTTCAGAAGGTTTGAGGATTTCAAATCATTAAGTGGAATATTGAGATATTTCACAGGCAAAGAACTGAGAACATGCAAGTCATTAAAAATATTCTTAACTTACCAAATAAACCAATAGAAGAAAAGCATAGGAAATGCCTTGTTTAGTTTGCAGTATAATGTGGCAAAATTTTTCTAAACTGCAAAAAATATGGACATAACTGCTGTTTATGCTTTACAATTAGTGATAGCTTCTTCCTGCTCCCAGTAAAGTTGAATTCAAAAAAGGCTCACCTTCACCAGGTCCTAAAATCTTCAACAGCCTTTACTTACAATTTTACCTACGTTTTATGCCACTAAACATGCTATGTAGTTTATGAAAACACTTCCTGCCGTGAAAAATGCTAGTGCAAATCATAAGGAAGAAGGTTTAATTTTTTTTAATCCTGAGGATCAAATGTAAAAGGTAAAACACTTTATTTTAGCTAAAATATGGATGAGAGGTATAAAGAATATAATACAGAAAGGTTTAGCCCCGAGTCTGATGCACTTCTAGCTAGGTTTTATCTACAGTGCAGATTAAAATAATCTTTTCCATTACGTGTTGCTGATCACCATCACATTGTGGCATTTCCTTTTGTGTTTAAGAATGCAACTGCTGTAAAAACAACCAGAAATTAGTTATATTACTCTAAATCACTGCTTTGTTATCCGCCATTAAAGTCCTCCAGCATTCCCACTCAACAAATTAGGTCTCTGCAGACAGCGGCAGAATGAATGCAAAAAAATAAAAAAAATGAATGCTTTAAAGCAGTTATTTTACAAGAACCAAATAAAAAAACACTAACATAAGTAGAGATGTGCAACATGAATAGATGTTAAATTTGTAGGGTAAAACCATGGTTCTTTGTTTCAGATGCAGGTGTGTGCCTGGTCAATAAATTAATTATGTCTTGAAAGTTAGGCAATTTGAAATTTAAAAAAAGTTTTAATATGTTTTTTTTTTTTTTTTATTGATGTTGTATTTAATCTTATAACCTAGAACAGACCTGATTGTTTTCTTAATATATTTCAAATAAAACTTCAAATCCGAAAGAGACAATTGCAAGCGCTGAATCCAGGTCACCATTGTGTTAGGCATGTAGCATAACTTTAAAAAATAGTTTTTACATGTACAGCTTGTGGAGTAGCACAGTGCTGCACCTCCTCCACCTGCTGCTGCGTAGTGCCGGTCAGACAACTGAAACAAGGCTACTAAACTGCTCTCGCACTTGCAAGAAAGAAAAATTGGCCTGGAATATTTTTTTTA